>JAQIYI010000385.1:0-20182 GCA_034700265.1 Polyzonium germanicum | reverse complement strand
CCCTTAGGTCGGAATCGCTAATTCAAATAACAAGACCTGTCTAGAGTCAAGACAGGGAGATTACAATCAAAATTCGTAAGTGCGTAATGAGATCGAGAAATGCTCGTGGAGACGAGAGCTAATTTGGATGGTAATCCCTCCTTCGTATTAGTGAAAAATATGCCGCCATTCAGCCTATCTTGGGAATTTCTCTAGTCGAGACAGTTCCTTAAAGTGTTTAGTGATTCCCGCCTTAATCGTGGCTTTTTTTTAAATGTCACGTTGGTTCTTCGCCACTCAGTATATTTAAAAGCACTGTGAAACCAGCTTGCAAGAGTTTCAAGTGTCCCAGAAACAGACCATGCCTAATTGTAAATAACCCTGATTAAATTTCAGAAATAATTTTTTATGCTTAATACCTTTGATTAGTGAAATTCTAATTATATATGTGGCTCTTGTTATTTTTTTAATTTTAGTGAGTTTTCCAAATAAGAATTTTGACACTCCAATGCCTATTCCTGGCTCGATGGACACAACAATGGAGGATGTTAGATATTCTTTTATCTATATTGCCCACCCACGAGCTGTCACAGGGTTGTCATGGCGCAAGACGAGCAAGTTTATGCCAAGGTCTTCAATCTACAATCTCTGCATACATCTGGAATTTTTTCTACTCACTTTATAAATAACTGTTAAATTTTCACTTTTAATAGGGGGTCGGTCTCGAACATGTTGGTAACGTCATGTCGTGATAATATCTGTCGTCTCTGGGTTCAGACTGTTCTACCAGATGATGGTCTAGTCAATATGCAGCAGTTTGATCAGTCAGCTGGTCAAAGTCCAAAGTACAGAATGAGCCGACACAAGCACAAATTCATGGTTCGACTGAAACATATGAAGTAAGTTAACAATCAAGAACCCTACCAATTTTTTGAAGCCTAATTTGGAATGTTTTTTTCTTTTTATCATTTTTTAGAACTTGCTTTCATTTCCGGCGTCGACATGGTATTCATCAGATCCACCACAATGGTCCTCTGACTGTCCCCATACCTTCATTGCCAAGCACATTGAGTTCCCATGACTTTCACAGCTTTGGAATAGAAGGGACTGGTGTGACACATGGGTTTCATTTCCATTTGGCCGCCAGCATCAATGCTGAGACAGGTAGCTTGTTGTTCATTCCCTCAGTTGCCAGTTACCTTGCAATTGAATCTAGTTTTAGTCACAACTTATGCAAAGCCAAATTGTAACTTGAAGACTACTGCAGCTACCCGTCAACTTTACTGGCACCATCACTAGAGTTGCTCCTCTGAGTATTGTGTCTCAAACTGGTTTTAAAAGTCACATTTATCGGCAGTGATTGAGACTTGTGTAAGAACACACATGCTCCTAATTTTATATTGCATTCTGCGGTTTCTTTTTCATTTGTCCTTAACTTAAGACATTCCATTGGTACCCAGCATGAGACGGCGGGACAGAAGCGAAGACCCCAATTTTGTTCTTCATTGGCTGAATAACAAGGAGATGCAGTTCACTTTGTGCGCAGAGCAAATTCTGCAAGATCTGTGCAAAAAAGCGGTCATTCATGATCACACAAATCAGTCGGCAGTTGATGAGGCCGAATTTGAGGCTGCCGATGATAGCCACGAATTAGAAGATGTCGATTCCAACAAGGAGGAAACAGGTTAATTTATTCGTTGATTTTCATAAATTACCTGCAGGCTAAACTCAAGATTTCAGTCATCACCAATAATTGTAATTTTTATCGTGTTAAATGCATCTTGGACAGCTATTCACTAGTATACTCAGTATAAATGACTAAAGCGATACATTATATCACTCACGATTCACATGCGGGATTGTGGGTTAAGCGATTTCTCATTTAAATCTAGATTCTTTGTTGATTTATGTTTGGTTTGTATTTGCGCATTTGATAATTTATGCCTTAATTATGCGATTATAATGACCCTGGTTAAAGCTCTTGCACCCCAATGAGAGCATTTTTATCATCACTTATTCGAACGCATTTTTTCTTTTATAGTGAAAAAGAAGATTAAAAAACAAAAGGTCAAGGGGATTGAGCATAAAGCAGGATTGAAGTCAAAATGCGTCGAAGATATGGATGAACAACCATGTGTGAGCCCTGTTAGTCATGTGTCAAGTGTGCAAACCAGCGTATCCTCCTCGTCGATCAGCACTGATCCTTCATTGGGAGTGATGGTAACTTTTTATTTTCAATTACGATATCAGTATCATGTGTGGTTATATATGTTTTATTGTTATTAATGCATTTTGAAGAGTCCCCTCGGAGATACTTTGGACCGCCGAATTGAAGCCCTTCTTAGAGATTGGCATCAAAATCCTGACTTGCTGTTTAGCGTACATCCTGTGGATGGCAGCTTCCTTGTATGGTATGTTTATTTATTATTAAGCAAAATAAACAAATTTTCCTTCTAATAGTAGATGCGATTTTTCCTCATACTTTTTGGAATTTACAGTCGACTTATTTTATTATTGTTATGAGTGCTCTGTAATGTATGCCATTATGTAACTAAAATACGAGTATATAAAATTTAAATTGCATAGGTTGGTCGATTGGTTGGACGAGTACACGCCGGGCACTTACCGGCAGGCTCAGGTGAGCTTTTCATCCAGAATCCCAAACGCATTGCCGTTGGGAGATGCAACAACAATGAGTACCAGTTTAACGCTCTACAACTGCAAGTCCAAACTGGATTTGAAAACCGTATTGGACATCGATAGCGGTAAACCTGATGACGACAATGCGGAGATTCCTACACTGGAAGGCGATAACGAAAGTTTGCATAATTTGTCATCCAAGACGCGCACCGAATTTGAATCGCCATTTTCAAATTCAATCTTTATGCTTTCCAAACACGACAATGGAACTTTAAACCTGTGGAATTTGACTTTCAACGAAAACTCTAAATTCACGCTCGTTCTGAGTGTCGGCCATCAGGCGAGGGTTTGCGGCCACCGTTTCCGTGTCAATGACATCACGTGTCATCCTGTACTCCCGCTCTTGCTGACAACTTCGCATCACAATCTGCCAAAGCCTCAGTTGCCCGTGCAATCTTCTACGATGCAAAATGGTGTTACCTCGATTCCTGAGGGTCAACCGTTTGAGGACCTTCTTTATTTTGACAATTGTGCTACCTACGAGGAACAACTTACTCACACCGGATTTTGCAGCGAGCTTATTTTGTGGCGTGTTGATCCTGTCGGTCCTCTGTGCCGTTCTGGCGGAATCACTGAATTGGCTCGCATCAATTCCCCTGAAATCTGCGCATTTGCGAATGTCGCTTGGATTCCTACTCTACTTCCTAGGTTTGTGGACTTTTTGAATCATTTTAATTCATTTGTCACCAAAATGAAACGATGCCTTCTAGGCCCATTTTCTTTCATGTTTCTCATTTTGTAAACACTACTTACCAATTAGATTAGTGTAAGTAATTTTTATTCCTTTGTATACTTCATAGTACCACTCTGGGCAGCATATCAAACTCACCCAGTGCATGTTTCATTGCTTCGGATGGGGTCAGTCTGCGGGTATATCAAGCAGTTATTGACGCTCGCACTCTTCTAGGGGAATTATCCAGTGCTGAAAGAAAGAATAAGTTTAAGGTAACTTCGTCCATTAATGTAATTTTTATATTTGACAACCATTTGGTTCTTGTATAAAAATTAATGCTACCGGTATTTTCAAATTTGTTTGTCATATTCTCTGTAGGATTGCATGGGAAGTCAATCCAGTTCAAGTTCAGTGGATATAGGCATGAAGTCATCCTCACTGGAGGAAAAGTTTCACATAATTAGTCAACAATCTACCGCCCGTCCCGGCTGTGTCATCCAATTGGACTCCATTGCTGATGCAAACCATGTAATTGCTGTCATATCACTCATTGTTGAGATAAAGTTTACTAGGTCACGCAAAAATTGTGTGTTTTTTTTTTGCTTCAATTTTAGGATTGGTACAACACGCAATTGCTCCACGTTTTTCAAGAACAACTTATTACTGGCGAGAGAAGTGGAGGCGAAGATAATTCCAATCTTTTGGAGCCTTCTATGAGTGCTATTGTTGACCTGCGTCACTTGACCGTCTTTGAAGAACCTTTCTATTTGGTTGTCATCGAAAAGAATAACAAGCTTTCTGTGCTCCACATGTGGAAGATTGTGATTGCTTCGCAACCTGTAGGACAAGGTATTTTAAGAAATATATCATTTCCAACGAGTTATTTTTCTGAAAGCGAGCACATGGATTAATTATTGTGTGAAATAGCGTCAAAATTGAAGAAATAAAAACTCTCGTCACTTGGCTTCCTCTGCAAATACTAATATTAAATCACTTCCGGAAAGAACTTTTTAAGACATTTTTTTATAAAATCCCTGAAATTCAAACTTTATCGCAGCACGTTGCGCCCATCCATGTATTTATGATAAAACAACTATTAAAAGAAGATAACCAATCAATAAGAGCTAAAACAAATCATATTTCAGACTACGAGCATTCCATGTTTGCCAAAGATTTGCAATTGTTTTAAGGTGATGCAATTTCTACGTATGGCCACTACAGTAATTACATATTCTGATGCATTTTTATTTTCTCTAGATTTTGAGGAAGGTTTAATTTATGCTCCAGACAGTGATATCATCCAAGAGGGTGAGAATTCTAGTTGTTCCAGCCGTAGCAGTACGCCTGATGTTGATGCTCATTTGGCGTCACAGTCTCTTGCTTCTCCCGTCTCTATTACCACAACAAAAGTTAGTTAACTAAGAGATTGTGTGAGAATCGCTACTATGAAGTTTGAGACAGTTATTTCAAATACTAATTCATTACTTTTTTCACAATCTCAGGTTTGCATGCAAACGCTCGTTTTGCCAGAGGATGTGGAAATCGTTCATGCTGCTCCGGCTGCTGGGCATTTAAGTTCGTCGTCCATTTATCCGGCTTGTTTGGCTCCATACCTTATTTGTACAGCATGCTCTGACAGCTGTGTAAGGTTTTGGCGTTGCAGCATTACATCAGGCACTTCTGAAGCGCAGACACACCAATACAAGTGGCTGGAGTGGGAGATGCATGCTGAGAAAGAAGGTTCGAGTGAAATTGATTTACCAGGTAGGCCAATGATTTTGTTGCGTAGAAAGGATTATTTTCTTAAATAAGCGTGCAGACTTGCTGAATAAAGTTAGTAATTGCACACTTATTTTTAAGGTTCTTTGCTGAATGTCAGTTGCGCTTACAGTGGCCGCATTGCATGCGCCTACAAGCACGGCAAGTCCTTCACGCGCCCTCAGTCGGATAACCCTAGCAACCGTTTCGTTAATCTTTGCGTGGCCATCTACGAGTGCGAGTCGACAGGTGGTACAGAGTGGGCTCTTGAAGACACCATCCATTTGCGAAATATCGGTCTACCTGAAAACAAATTCAATTTTGATCTTCGCTACATTTACGACGAATCCATTCTGAAACGCAAAAAACAATCGGTCAACAACTTGGTGCGCACATTGTCGCACGAGGAAGTCAACATGAGCAGCACGCCTAAAGATGGAGCGGACGTTGATCCATTTTTCTCAAACTTGCACGGCCTGGTGGCCGTTCCCAGCTTCAGTACATTGCAGACTCTCCGCAAGACAATCTGCGAGAAAGGAAATCAATCACTTCTCACTCAGAAGCACCTTGTTCAGCTGGACTGGGTGTCAACTGAAGATGGTTCTCACGTGCTTACTGTAGGCGTGGGTTCAAAGGTTAGATATGTGTTTTGCTCGTGTTTGATCTCATACTTTAGTTATTCGCTGTGCAGATTACAATGCGCATGTATACTGTATACTGTAGATTGTATTACGTATACCGTACATTATACACTCCTATACATACAATACATACGCATTGTATACTTTGTACCGGTATAGAAAGTATTTTCAATGAAATTTGCTGTGTTTTTTTTTTTAATCTCGTGTAGGTTTTGTTGTTCACTGCAGTGGGAAGCGATATAGCTCAAGCAAATCTGAAGGCAATGAAGGAGTCACGAAGTGGCATTCGACCCATATTGAAAAAAGCATCATCTATGGTTGTGCCACTATGCAATATAGAGGAAGTGAGATGGATGAAGGTGCGAAGTGTAACGCTGAAGACTGCTGATGGTCTTCCACCTTTGCCAATGCAAATATCTTGGGTTCGAGATGGAATTCTGGTGATCGGCATGGACAACGAGATGCATGTCTATTCTCAGTGGAAGTCACCTGGTAAGTCAACTGGACACATTTTTAAAATGTACTGTGGGTTTTACTAGCCCCACCCAAAAATTCTTCAATTAACTCAGAATTTTTCTAGGAGCAGTTATAGACCGGTTTGCAACTTAAATCCCATGTACCAAAAAAAATAAGGTGTGCAGTTGTGCACCTTTTTATCCGGTCTATATTACGTTTGAAAATATAAACATGACTAAATATAGGCACTTCCGATGAACCCGTGGCCGCTACCAAACTGCCAGATATGGACGACAGCATCGATAATCGAACGCTTACTGACCAGGATCTACTGAGCCTAGTTCATGAGTCGTCGCATCATCGCATTCTGTCAACGAAGAGTCTTCCTCACATGTCTTCTCCGAACATTGTTGGTGCGATGGATTTAAAGAAAAAGCGGGAACTAATCACGAAGGGAATAGTTAATGTGTAAGTGTTCATTTTCGTTACTTCAATTAGTTTTTTTGCTACATGTAGCCTATGTAGGCAATTCTCATATATAATAATGCCACTAATAGTCTGAGCGAGAAGAGCTTGTTTCAACACTACTTTTGGTGGCTTGCATTGTGAATTTCTTAGTGTTGCACTCAAAACAACCTTAACTCCCGCCCAACTTTTGCAAGACTAAATAGAGATTCTACTCTTAAAAGTTCAGTTCTAAGGAACTGTTGTTATCGTTTAAATAATGTTCCTTCATTTATTTTTTAAGATTTAGGGGCGGCCAACAGACTGAGATTCAATTACAGGTCCCTTCTAGACAAAAGACGAACTTGACTTTTATTAAAATAATTCTGAATTTATTTTATTTTATTTTTATTTCTACAATCGACGTATTCAAAATTCCGTGGAAATCTTATCCAGTATACACATTTAGTAAACAATATACAGTACTTTAGCGGTGTCACGGACAGAGATCCACGTACTTTTCTCGCTCAAACAATTAAATGCTCTTAGGGTCACTAGTTAAAATATCAAATCTAATCTTCTAATCTATTTAAATCATTTCAGGGATTCCTCAGCAGGTGTCGACATCATGCCAGATTACGGTCTTTTCGAAGCTAGCCGCATAGCTTGTCCAGTTTTGCCTCAGTATCACCCTAAGCAACTAATGGAGCTTCTTAACTTTGGCAAAATCCCCAGAGTCAAAGCAATTCTGTCTCACGTTGTCAACTGTCTCGCCGGTTCTGACGTCATGCAACCTCGTGAGAGAATTCAGTCGCGCATAACGAGCAGCAGTACGTCGAGTGCCACAGCAGCTTGTCATCAGCGCAGTTGGTCACGTTCCCGCACCATGTCGATTAGCGTGCCCACGCGCATTAGCCCAATGGACCAACAGGATACTCAGATGCAGTCAGCACTTGTATCCGAGGAAGTGCAGCTGGATTATGTCGAAATCAATGCCATTCCACCTTTGCCGCTGTTTACGTTACTCAATGCTGATAGAGAAACGTACATTCCTGCGAGTCTTGATGTGGACCGCTCAAAAGTATGGTCGATAATTTCAAATTCTTATCTTTAACTGAATCCATTTGGTTTATTAACTAAATGGAAACTTAAAAGAGGGAGTTCGGTTAAATTTTCCATTTTTTGACAATTAGGCCTATCTTTCCTAAATAAACATTTTTTGTGATAATAAATGGGAAACCAAAAAAAAACCGGACTCTCACTTTAAAACATTTGTTTATTTTAACTTACCGGTAATGTTTGATGATAAATTACAATATAGCTAAACGCTCTTGTGATAACGATATATCTTTCTGTAATTATAGGCATATAGTGGCTTGTTTGATGGTCTTTCTGCGGAGCCAACAGAATCACTGGATGATATACTGGCTAGAGGTATGGTAGGCTATGATGTATCTGATCAGCGACACACATCAAGTGAGAGGCAAGCTCTTACAATATTTGGTCCACGACAGGTGATTTGAGAGTTTTCTTCTGAAATGTAAGTCAGAACTTTTCATCATTTTAACATGTTTCCTCTTCTTACCACAGGCTCGAATCTTAACCCAGATTTTGACTCATGCACATCTGCCTGGCTTGTCCAGTTTAGACCAGATGCACCTGCTTGCATTAGCCGACACAGTGGCCACATTTAACAGCGAGATTTCTGACAAGTTTACATTGAGCAGCTGCAAGGAAGGTCACGAGTCTTACTTATTAAAGTGGAGGCGCATATCTTTAATTAATTGTCCGGGCGAGTGAAGTAGGATTACTCTATCAAGACTAAAAAGGCATGCGGTTCCGTCGAAAATCGTACCTCGTGCATGCGTTTCTCTCCCTCAGTCCAATTGTTTTTGCATATTATATCAAGTTTTTCCGATTTATTTTTAGAATATTTTTATTAAAAAAGGCAAGGAATCGATTGGTATCAGTGAGATCTTGTTTCAAACACGGCATAAGCCTACTTTTGGTTTTATATTTTTCAATCAACGTTTTAACCCGCACATGGCGTGCTACACACGCTCGGACAATATTAGTATTGAATGCTAATGGCCTAGGTTAGGTGAATAGTTCTTTGCCAATGGCCATCGTCCATTTTAGATCTAGCTCTATTAGAATTTTACCACAACAGGTGAGATCGTTAAGTAATTATGATACATTCTTATTTAAGGTTTTACCCAAAATGCTGCAGAGATGACAAACATGGTTGCTACAGGTGAGATTTACTTTTTATTCAACCTGAATCAATATAATTCAAGTTCTAGGCTGAACCACATTAGGCTTACTTGTCTACTGCAAAGGAGCCAAATCGTGGAACCCAATTTTTGTTTTTTTCCCTGCGTCTGTTTATGTTTGTTGCTTGTGTGCCCGTACAGATATATTGTGTTGTGTGGGTCTGTGCATTTTACTACCGGTACTCTTGTACAGTAATTGCATTTTATGTTAATTTATTGTGCATTATGTTTTTATTTCTAACACTTTAGATGCTCTCGATGACTGTGGCTTGCGTTTTTTGCTTGCAATGCGCCACCAGTCGTATCTTCTCCGGTGTGTTCCTATATTCCAAAGGGCACAATTGCAGAAGCAAGGCATGAGTCCGGCAAATCTTGTTTGGGCCTTTCACTCTGAAGCTGAGGATGAGCTTTTAAACATGATTCCTGGCATACAACGAGGAAATCCTAGATGGTCTGAGCTCAAGGAGCTCGGAGTTGTTTGGTGGGTTCGGAGCAACTTGTCACTTAGAAAGTGCATTGAAAAGGTCCAGGGACAGTTTTACTGAAAATCAGTAATTTCTATGTTTTTTTAGATTGATTAGTAATTGTAGTCTGAAAATTTTATTTAGGTCGCCAAGGCAGCATTTCAGGCTCATAATGATCCTATGGACGCAGCGCTGTTCTACCTAGCAATGAAAAAGAAAAACGTTCTTTGGGGACTTTTCAGGTAATTCCTGGATTGGGTATAACTTAATTTTAATATTACTAATGTGCATGTATGCCTACTTTAATTGTAGGCCTACTTATTTAATTTTAACTTATTTAAATTGACATAACTAAGAGTCGCCCGACATTAACCAAGTTCTTTTATAATATTGTATAAGAACCAAATTGTGTCAATTTTTTGCTGCCCATCTGGGTATTTTGTTGAAAATTCACAAATTCCTGAGAAATAATTTAAACAAAGATATTGTACACATCCATTCTATTGTTTAATTCTTCATGAATAGGTCTGTTCAGGACTCGAAAATGGCTGCATTCTTCCAGCATAACTTTGAAGAGGACAGATGGCGCAAGGCTGCTTTAAAGAATGCATTCGCATTGCTTGGAAAGCAAAGATTTGAGCAGGCTGCTTCATTTTTCCTATTAGCAGGGGCTTTGCAGGACGCCATAGAGGTACTGATCCCGCGTATAATTTGAGATTAAAAATTAAGATTTAAGATTAGTTTATACAAAAAAAATACAAATGGAGTTTAAAAAGATTAATTCTTTGGTACTTTTTCATGCAGGTTTGCCTAACGAAACTGGATGATCTTCAGTTGGCAATGACCATTATTCGACTTTATGAAGGTGACATGGACGCTTGTCCGCCATCATTGTGCGCGATGCTCTACCAGCAGATTCTTGGCTCCAATGTAGAAGGAAGCTTTCAGGCATCCGATGCCCATCCAGACCCCTTTCTCAGAAGCATGACTTATTGGTTGATGAAGGACTACTCAAGTGCTTTGAGCACTCTGTTGCAGTCAGAAGTTGGGTCGAGTCATCCGAAGGCTATTGAGGATGATTTAAGATCCTTCCACTCAATCCTGAGTAAGTTCGTTATTAGTTCATTATTATGGACCTGGTACTTGTTGACATTGTGTGCGTGCTTACATAACACATTGCATGTATGATAATGAATTTATACTTGGTTATAAATTCAAATATGAAATGGATTATATGGTCTACTACGCCTAATAAGTTTTTATTTTAAAATTCTAGCGAATCCAAACGTTTTCAACTTTTACCTATATCTTCGAACGCATCCTTTGCTGGTCCGACAGAAAATCGCCGAGTCTGTTAGTAGCACCAAACATAAGAAAGGAGTTCCCGGTACCCTTTCTGGTTTTTATCATGGATGTGGCAACTCTGATTCTGATGAAGATGGACAGGTATTAAGTTGTGAACAAATTTGGCTTTCTTTTTTGAATGATCTTTTTGGCTCAGAATTCTGGTGATATAAAGTGGTCGAAATTGGCGAAGAATCTCCAATAAAATATAAAAAAAAATTGTTCACATCATTTTAAACTATTTACATGGTATACCGGTAATTGTTATTTATATGCTGTATAATGCATATGCTATATAAAAAAATAGCTCATGCAAATTGTTAAGACTCAAGCGATTCTTGTTTTGTTTTTTTAGACATTTTTAGGAATTTTATTTTTCATTTTGTCCATTTTTGGCAAATTATTTTGCAATTTATGATGCATCATTTTGTCATTTCTGAGCTAGTCCATTCAGTTAGGCTGCTCTCTCTCCCCCTAAGTGCAGGCTCACACTGATATTGCCAGAGGTTTTTGAGCCCTAATGGTGTTACCTTTGTTGCCCTTAAATAATGAATTTAAATATTTAATAGATTACATTTTCTGACTCGATGTTTACAGGTTTTGTTGGAAGAGACTATTACGTCCTTAGAAAGGCGTTTGTACTTTACCACAGCACACGCTCATTTCAAGGCTGGATGTCCGGCACTTGCTCTTGAGGTTTTGTCGAGGTTACCGAATAAAGTGATGAACACCTCTGTTGCCAACAGCTGCTGTACCAGTATTTCAAGTCCAATGAAAACTACGTCATTTGAGAGTTGCATCAAAAGTGGCACTTTAGAGACGCAGGAAACAAGTACTTAAAATTTTAACTACAAATAGCGTTATTTTTAAATTTATTCTCGTAGTCCTAACCGATTTTTTTTAAATTGTCATAGGTGATCTTGATTGGAGCAAACCGATTTTCATGCAAAGTAAAATCGAAGAGAAGCTTGAATTAGATTTTGATGTGGGCAATTCAAACTATGATGAAAAATCCTCAATGATCAATGGTAAGTTTAATGTCGATGGTTAGTTATGTTTTATCATAGAATATGCTAACCGTTAAATATTATAATATCTTCAGAAAAAAACAAGGTTGTTGAAGTTCAGTCTGATGAAGCTGCACCTCAGTTGGACATAATGGCTCAACAGTTAAAGTTTATTGCTTGTCTCAAGGTTGGTTATAAATTGGTTAGAAAGTCTTTTTATTTATCAATTTTTGTTTCTGGTTACTGTTACTCAATAATAATCTGCTAACAGCTGATTTTAAGTTGCAGTCCATTTTGTTAAGTTTTTTTCTTATTAGTTATTAAATGGGTTCAATTATTTTTTAGATTGTAATGGAAGAGCTGAGCACATTAGCCACAGGATTTGAAGTCGATGGTGGTCAACTGCGATATCAGCTTTATATATGGTTGGAACAGGAGGTGGGCGCCCTGCGTGAGATCTGCAACTACGGGATGCCACAAGGTACCAATTGTGAATAATCTTTGTTGTTGTTGTTGCACTTCTTGAAAAAATCTTTTAATGTTATGTTTGTTACATTTCTTCATAGGCTCCATTGTTACTAGTTCTGCAGAAGTTGATAAAAGTGCCAACGTTGGGCCCTCAGTTGCAACAATTTCTGGAGAATGTCCAACTCTTCATGAAATTCTTATAGCTGACAAGTTGGATTTTGAAGCCAAGCTCCATCGGGCCGAAAGAAGAAAGCATTGGCTGAAAGGCAAATTGAATTTTTTTTCTTATATTCTGTCACTCGTTCCACATAATTGTTGCACCCCTGTGGGCAGAAAATCATTTTCATAATATTATGCCGATGAAACGGGGCGAGCGATATGTTTTTAGTTAGCTAGTTATTTCCTCATTTTTATTTACCATATGTATTTATAAAAATGAAATCAGGCCAAGGTCAAACCTATACGTTCCTCGTGTATGAATATAGTTTAAGTGCATATATTTGTTACTTCAAAATACATGTATGTATTATTTTCAGCGAACCAGACCCTGCTGCGTACCCTGTTAACATACTGCTGCCTGCATGGAGCCAGTGGAGGAGGTCTGGCATCTGTCCGCATGGAGCTCATTCTTTTGCTGCAAGAGTTGCACCAGGAAAAAACACCACGCCAGCTACTGTCTCCTTTGCCATTTCCAACGACACTTCCTTTACTATCTGCCAGTGTGGCGTGTCACAAAACAGTGGTGACCGATCCGATTCGTCACTTGCAAGTACACAGTATTTATTATATATATAAATCTTTTATTTTCTTCGTCTAATATTGATATTTTGTGCTGCTGGGTGCCCACATAGAACAGATCTAAAATGAAAAATTCATAATACTCGAAAAGTAAAAGAGATATTGATGTAATCTTTGCAGAATATTATTGAGGAAATCTAATTTTTAGAAATTGTAACGCTTTTTCTCAATGAAGCACATGTCGTTTACCGGAAGTGAGGGGCGACGTCCAATTAATCCAAATAAATGCTTAAAAAGGCATTTTCATTGGAAACAAAATCTAAAATTATGTGAAAATATATCATCTTAAAAATAACGTCATTTGAAAAACCTAAAAGTAAAAAAAGTCAAACTTCTTGTCGCTTCCCCTTTAAGACAAATTGCTTTGTCACCAGATAGCCCAACTTAACAACTCTTGATTTTACTTTTTGTATTGTGAATTTTTGTTTTGGTTCTGTCTATATGACCACTGGCCAATCGTCCATATATAACTAAAACAGAGTTTTCCTTTCAGTCTATGACGCATGACATCCTTCAAACGATTGTGGCCTTGGTTGGACCACCAATACCAGGTTGCATAAATTGTGCGCAAGTATTTATCCTCAGGGATTTGAGCATAGCTTTGGCAGCATGTATCTACCAGTCTCTCTGTGACAGCGACAGTTTTAGTGTCAAGCAAAGTGGATACTTATCTGCAGGAATGGAGGCTCTTGCAAGGTGAATATATAATTAAGTAATGCAATTTTTATTGTTTATAAAAATCTTCCAGTCTTTTCTTCTAATTTCATTTGAGTGCTAAAAGGTGCAAACTTGGGGTAAACTTGACGAGGGGTTCCAGATTCAACTTGCGATTCTCCATATTTGAACGTCCGATCTCAAAAATGCACGCGAAATCGATACGGGTCATTAAATTCAATGCAAATTCTCATGGGTTGAAAAATCTGAATTGAATTGTTGTACTGACCTTAAAAATTAAAGTCCACAACAATTTTCACAAGTTCCTGGATAAAGGATACTAGCTTTGTACATTGTAGTAGATAATAACATAATTTAATAAACTGTGCCCATTTGCCACTTGATTGTGTATAGATGGGCATCAGGCACTTCACAAAGTCGCGAAGTACAAATGTATATACGAGATCTTTATTTTATTCCCTTCATGGCAGTGCAAGTGTTGTTTACCACAACAGTCACCTCATGGCTGGTCAATCACGTAGACGACGGTTCAGCAGTAGTGAAGATGATTTGCAAGCAACGACATCGCCAAATAAGTGGCCAGGTTAGCCTTCTTAAAACCTCAAAAAATATTTTTTGTAACTACATGTATATCATTGGGCACAAACCCGTGGGCCCCCTTGAGACCATGCAAATTCTAAGGTGCCATGCAAGAGGCCGTATAAAGTCATGATTACAGACTGCCCTAATTTGCAGTCTTGCGTTTTAGAATTGCATGAGTAGTATCTTGGACGTGTCGGGCTTCTCATCCATTCCTTTATAATGGAGGTTTGCGTATATTAAGTTGTTTCTATGCGTTGCTTAATTTTCTAGGTGTAACTTCATTAAGAGCTCTTCTGTCAAGGGAGAAAGATGAGGATGCACCAAAATTGACAACTTTGCTTTGTGAAGCCTTTGTTGCTGTCTACATGAGTCTCTTGGTACATTCATTGGCAACCTGTGAGGCACACACACTTTTTCGCTTGGTCGGACAGTCGTTTTCAGAGAAGAGATGGGCCACATTGTTCGGTGGAGGAGCTAAGCGACTACTCAAGGTTTCAATGAATGGTAGCGTGGTTTCACAACTGCCCCTAACTGAGAGTAAGTTGCTATTATAAATATCTGATTTAGTAAGCTTTTCATCTATTTTCAAATAAGAAAATTCTCTTTTCAGACCAATAATAGTTTCTCTTTGGAAAACGAAATAAGTGAGGGGAAAATAGACAATTGCTGAGAACGAACCCATGACCTTATGATTGTCGTTCATATGACGCGCATCTCGTCACTATACGATCAGAAGTCGTTTTGAACGGTTTGGACCAATAAACTGAGAAACTATCTACTTTAAATTTCATGGTCACGAATTGCTGAATATTATATGATCAGAAGTTGTTGGTCCCCTAACTCCTTTCGTTCTCCAAATTGGAACAGCTGCTTAGAAAGACAAGTTTCTTATGGGAGCTTGCACTTGTATACAGCTTAATTTTATCCAGTCAATAAGAAACATGCAGAATTGTTTTCTATCTAACTATCTCTATATCACTAGAACTGGAAGGTGGTAGGGCAACTGAAACTGGATTGCTGAATACCCTTTCAAAACAGCGGCAGCGATTGCATATGAAGCTTTTTGCTCAAGGGACACAACCTGTGCCCATTAAAGATGACCGGCCGACATACCGTGAGAAATTTATACCACCTGAAATATCGATGGTTAGCTGTTTGATGGCAAAGGTACGGTAGCGATCACCATGATGTAAATGTTTCCATTTTTTTAATTCTTAGTTCATTTTAAGATTTAATACATTACCGTGTGTTAAAGTTGTAAGAAATTTTTTTTAGCCAGTAAACACTGATGGTCATGCAGAGTATGACTCAAGTGAGTCAATACCCAGCGAAGAGGACGAAGAGATAGAGGAAGATGACAACAGTGACGATGCATTCAAAAGAAGCGAAACCCAAACTAATGAAGTTTGCACAGAACATTCCGACCCAAATTCATATAGTTGGTGCATATTGCGATATGCGATCGTGTCGCTATCGCAAAGATACATACAGTCGTTTCTAAGTGTTGCTGGCATGGAACTCCAAGGTAATACTGTAATTGTATATAAAGTGATGTTACTTGAAATCTCTGAATATTAGAGAGCGATCGTAGTAGAATACTTAAGCCATTTTTTGTAAGCTTTTTTTTTACACAATTTTTTTTAAAAATCATTTGTTGATTGTTTTTCAGAGCTACCTGTGGCAAGTCCGCTTATTCATTCAGTGCAGCGTATCTTTGACCACTGGCTGAATGTTTTAAAGGAGGTATTGGATTCCAAAGGGGGTCCACCAGTGGATTATATTCCAGGATGTATGATTGAAAAGGGGCGACTTCCATCACATAAATATGCTGCTATTCAGAATCCACAAAACGTTCCTTTCAAGTAATGTTTCAATTTTACCCATTTACAATTTTGCATGTTTTGTTGTCATTTTTAGACCATAAGAAACAAAATTACCAACATGCCTCATTATTTTTTAAAACTCCATTTTTACCATGTTATTTTAAATCACTATATACACATTATACAGTATATACATGTATAATTTTATATAACGTACATAAGTAGGCCTACATACATGTACATTTATAATCATATTTATTACATGTGTATACTAGTATACTGTATGTAATTATATTCATTTACAATTATACATGTACATATTTTTTTTATAAACCAGATCAAGACACCAGTCTGTTCAGCCTGTACGTCGACTTTGGCTCTATCTTGTGCGGCAAGAGCACACGCATGAGATTTTTGTTCGTTACATCTTCTTGCATAAGAGGTTTCGCCCGCAACCCATGGTGTCTGCTGATGACATGTCTACAACTATCACAAACGAGCCCAACAATGAACATGCTGTTGCTGATCCAATCCGTATTATCCATAAAGATCAGGACAGCATCAGTGCTTTCTGCATCAGTCAAGTAAAATTTTGTATTGAAATATTATACAATTCTATAATAAAAATAACATTCAATAATCAGCAACTTACCTGACGATTAATATTTTTATTCATTCAGACGAATATTGGTATTGTAACGTTGGCAACTAATAAAGAAATGCAGGAGTTGGATATTTCTGTTTTGCTCGAGCCTCCATCGTGGCTAGAAGATGAGTGTGAATATGATCTTCTCAATATGAGGTAATTCTTATTACTGTTTTTATTATTATTAGAAAATTCATTTATTGCAAAGCGTGCATCTGGTCATCTATGTGTCATTTATACTTACATACAAGTTTTTATATCAAAAGACAAAATTTATATTAGGCCTAATATCGTTATATTTTAACACAGTAAGGGCATTGAGACACTTCCAGCTGCTGAATATCTGGTAGTTCAGACAGCAGCTGATCGTCCCATGCTGGCACATCTTAATTCAAATTCAGCGCAGCCAGGTTCAACTGCTAGTTCAGCATTTAACAGTCCAACGGGGTCGGTTCCATCTCCATTCGTTGGCCAGACTGGACGAGCAACTACAGTAGTGAGTGAACCAGCTAACTTATAATAATATACCCAATATACTGTATACAGTATTAAGGCCTAAACACAATATTAAATGAACGTTTATTTGCCGTTTTACATTATTTTTAGTAAACACTCTTATGGTGAGTTCCTCCATTGCATGCGGTACAATGGGGTTATGACGTGCGTGCGTGCGTGAAAACATAGTTCCAACTATGTTGGTTTTGTTTCAATATACATGTGTATTTGTGTTATTTGTGTTATATGACGTCATGCAATGCGTCTAGCCAATTAGAGAAGGCCACGACGACATAGCATTTTGAGGAGAAAACCTAAAACAAGATGGCGTCAAATACACTTGTTGATGAGTTCTTAATCCAGAAGTTGTACATAGTCATTAATAGATGCCGACACTGTCTTGCTTGCTTTTTTGGATGAACTTACACAGCCTTGCATGCGTTGCATGCATTCCAAACTCGTCTCGTACGCGACGCATGCAACTGAAGACATCTTTAGGTTGAAATCACTAATGACTTTTAGAGCTGTCTCAGCTTGAAAAAATCCCAAGATGGCTGAGAACATGTCATTTTTCCATTCAGAGAGAATTAAGAAATGACGTCATCAGAGCCTCTCAAGATTTTTCAAGTCGAGAAAGCTCTAAAAGTCAGCCTAAAGAAGATGTCTTTACAAGTACACAAACGATGTAGGCGTTTGTGTATCAGCGTAGGCCTACGTGGATTTTTATTAAAACTTTTCTTGCACATTTTATTTTATAACTTGTTAGACGATTATTTGAAGCACCTTCAAACCATAGGCCCATGTTCTGTGCCGGTAATTTATCAAATAATTGCAAATAACTGCAAATTATCAAAGAAGATGCAAAGAGCATATGCGATAGAAAGAGAGCATGCTTTTTAATGTCTCCATTCCAATACGGCTAATATGTTAATTATTTTCTTCGTTTTCAATCTTTCTGTTGTACGTTGCCATAGGCGACTTTCATATCACCCCTCACAGCTGTGAATTATTTTTTCACAAACCAGTTCAGTACTTGGTAGTTGAGTATGTATGCGTACTCATGTATTGGCATCGTATCATATCATTGCTCAACCACCCTAACTCAAATAACTTTCATAGTGATATGGGATTTATGATGAACTTTTAATCCGCTGCTCAGTGCCTGTGTGTTTGATTCCTGCGCATACCTCATTGATATGTTTGTCTTGTTCTAATCACACGCACTAAAAATCTCCGTGAAAACTGTGTTTTGCTTTGCATTTAGAATAATCCTACTCTGCTGGTAACCAAAATAAAAAAAAAACTATTTTAAGTAACTGCCCTGTAGAAGAATTCCATGAAATAACTGTGCATGGGCTCCGGATTTTCCTATAATATCTTGTCTAAAACTAACACCTTTCTTGAGTTATAAATAGGGCCAGGAACTTCGCTGATATTGGTGATATGAAAAAAATATCTTGGATCATGATCACTTGGTCAGAGTTCTGTTTTGTCCCACAAAAACCTGCGAATTTGCAACGAATCCGAGTCGACCACCGCCTGATTTTAACTCACACCGAAATGGACGTCTAGATGCACAGCACACTAACGTTGCCAGCGTCGTGAGCGCTGCCAATGTTGTTCAATGACACGTGCGGCGCTGCTGGGTTGAGCAGCCATGGACACTGTCATGGCATCCATGGTAACAACGCTCGCAAAGCTCAAAAAGCGATGACGAAAAGTGTCGTCACATCGTCGTCTATTTTCAACGACTTCATGTCCAGAAAAGCGCTCCTGTCCACTGTTCAGGGGCGCGTTGCACCACAGTGAAACTTCGATTTTTAGACCACGATAGTTCGTACGTTTTACCTTACATATGTCGTCATCATCGTTAACATGTTGGATCCTGATTGTTCAATGGAACAGACACGTCGACATGTGTACGGAATATCGTGGGCGAAACATCGGTGTTCGTGTTCCATGTCCAGAAACGCGTCCGTGCATGGTTAGGCATCTGTCTTGAGATTTTAGCGCCTTCAGGGTGTGACGCTTAATCGTGACACCTAAATGAAACGTTCGTGTTTGGACACCCAATCACCCATTTTAAAGCTGTTTTCTCAGGCTCTATTTATAACTCTGAAATCCTAAATTTAAACCTTATTAACTTCTGTCTGCCTCTTGTATTTCTGCTTTTAACAATTGCAGTTCAAGGGTCTTAATGTGCCTGGAGCTTCCAATCCTCATTTCTGTCAGTTCATTTTAGAAAGAAGCCACCACTTGATGAATCCGGTGAGTGTGCTACTTTAAAGGTCCATGTGTGTTGCGCGTACAAATACATGTGCTTTTCAAGGGCTTTTCAAGGGTTACACCAAAGGGCACCTCATTCGCTTTGTCGTCATGTTAACTCATAAAAAATAAATTCTTCTTTTAAATAGGGACTTCTAATACAAGTTTCATTCACAGTAGACCTCTGACCTCTCAACAAATCGGAATTTTTCCTTCATTGGATGACCACGACTCAATTAGAATTAGGCCTAGTTTAAAAAGTTGGGCCCGAGCCCCATATGTTAACATGTGTCAGTTTTACACTTTATACAGTGTATATAATGTATGTTTTAGATGTTTATTCAAATACATGTATAATTACATAATGTTATGCATGAATGTCATGAATATGCCTATGCATGACATTCGATTACTGGTTACCTTATTATAATTTTAATATAGCCTACCCCACACTAAAATGAAATGTATTTGAAATATTTTGCATTCGTATAACATTTATATGGCAAATATTTTGAATATATTTTCCAAATATTTTCAATATATTGTGCATAATATATTTTGATTACAGATATTTAAAAAATATGACAAATACGCTCCAACTACATTGTATATGTGACGCTTTAAAATAATTGTACAATTATATGGCTCAACATATGGCATCATATAATACCGTACATATTTTTAATATATT
>JAQIYI010000384.1:0-20209 GCA_034700265.1 Polyzonium germanicum | reverse complement strand
AAACGCTCAGCACACCCTGCACTCAACACGTCAAACTGTTGGTTGTTGTTTTTTTATCCTCATCTTTAATTTACGACTTTTTGTCGACTTGAAAAGTGAGTGTTGAATTTTTTTTTAGATTAACTTCGCACGCTTCTGCCATAGGTTCATCCATCTTCATTGCCTTTGTCTTAAGACATTCCTTCAAACTTTGTTATTCAAGTAGCCTGTTTTTTTAATGTTTTTTTTTTCTTATGGAGGAAGTTATTTATTATTATTAAACTCCCATAAGAATTATTGAGGGAATCTTTTTGAGAGATTTAGTTTGAGTCATCCCAACTAGGTCTAATCGATATTTATGGATGGCTAGTGTGCAAAATTGTAAGAACTTGGTAAGTTACAATTTTGAGTTTTTTTTTAAATGAAGGCGGATGAAAACAGCCGGAATAGATTGCAACGTTACCACAGCCAGTATTACGTGAACGGCAGCACTTGCGACATCACTGGGACTCAGCGACGTTCGGAAGTCAGGGTAACAAGAAAATGGCCTTTCAAGTACCCCTATATTAAACCATATTTGCGGTGTAACGCTTTAATAAATGCATGAACGAAAATAATGAAAAATGCTTACTTGCAGTTTGTGTGCGAGGACGGTTCTGGCGATTACATTCACCACGTCGATGAACCGGAGTCGTGTCGATACATCGTCACGATTCACACGACCAAAGTGTGCCACCACCCGTACTTGCGCCTGCCGCCCAACAACGAGGCCCAGTCGATCGTCTGCAATCCGGTGTTGACGTCTGATCAGTATGAAAAGTACCTGATTATAGAACAGGGTAATATTTTATTACTTCAATTTTATACGAGCTCTACTCTCCAGTCGGATACATCTATTATTAGTATTACATATTAGTTACGTCCTAGTTATTAGCTAACCTTACAATACATTAGTGTTATTAAATTGTTCCATTGAAAACTAATTTCCTAGAAGTAAAAACAAGTTTTTTTGTGTCTTCTTTTTCTGATGCTGAATTGTATGGGCTGCAGAACAATGATTTGAGGTTGACACAGCTAAGAGCCTAAGAAAGGGGAACAATTAACTGGTTACATCATAAAATCAATGGAATCCCAAAGTAATGAAAAGCCAAACAAATTCAAATCAGTAAAAAAGCTTTCATTTTTCAGCTAGGGCTGCATGTGTGGAAAGAATTTTCTAAAAAAGATAAGCAAAACAATCGATCTGCTGCCACTGTTTCCATGGTTACAAAAATTCCTCTCTAGTTTTCTTTGACACAAAAGGTTGATCCAAAATTTATAACTGACCTTAAAATAGACTTAAACTATAAACACACATTCAGAGTAAAAGCTAAAACTAGAACCTAAAGCAAAAAGTAAAGTTTTTATCTACTTGTCAGCCAAGCTAAGATATGCTTTGGCGCATTTTTTTTGCTCTTTTACATCATAGTTTGCATCTTTGCTTTTACTGTGAACGTGTAAAATAAAATTAGCCAAGCAAAGATACGCATTGGCGGATTTTTGTTGCTCTACAATTGCATGTTTTATCTTTTCCTGTGAACCCGCCGCTATAAGTCTTTAAAATTTCATAACATGATTACCGGTATTGATTTCCGGTAATTGACCAAAGTGAATAAATAAATTATTTGTTGAAAAAAACCATAGAAAAGAAAGCAGCTGTAGAAGAAAAGCGCAAAGTATGGCTTGCAAAGCAAGAAGAACAACTGATAGCATTGAAAAAGTCGAGAGAAGATCAAGCCAGAGAGCGGAAGGAAATCGACGACGTCGTCGTCGACGAAGTATCTTCAAGTGAAGGCATGTATTAACGAACAAACAAACAAATCAAATTGTGAGATGTCATATTTTAGGATTTAAATTATAATTATTTCAGAAGAAGAGGAAGATGAAGAACTAGAAAACGAACAAGAGGACCAGCAAGATGAGTCGAACTCAATATTGGATGAAGGTGAAGACAAAGTTCAAGAAACTTCGCGGAAACAAATGTCCCCGTTTGGTCAGTCTAACAAAGCGGACCCCAAATCACCATCTTTGGAAAGAGTTTCTGATGATGAAGAAAATCGCAAAGCGACACAGCTGGGCGACCACCAAGAGTCGCTCGCGACTGCCAAAACGATGTTCACCGGTAAGAATATTTCTTTCTTTAAAATAACACATGATTAGTACTTGCTAAACATGGTGAAGTGAGTTTTTTTCATGTAAAAAGATAGTTGAAATTTTGACTTTTTGCCACAAGATGTGGAGGAACTCGACAGACTGAGCGAAAAATGGCGCTCTTTGCGCGACGACATTGAAGGGAAAATGAAAGAAGTGGACGACCAGATGAAACAGGTCGTGCTATCTTTTATCAATAAAAAATATATAAAAATGATTTCTAAACAGCTGTGCTTGTTTTTGAAAATGATTGTAGCACACAGACAAAGATGGTGAAGGACATGAACGTGAAAACGGCGTGGAACACGACATACTCGAAAGATTGTCCTCGATTTTGAAGCACCTGTTGCAACATGTGGACAAAGCTGAATTGGACACCAAGAGAGCCTCGAGCGGCCTTGTCAATCTACAAGATTACAGTGAGATTTTCATTCTCAAACGAACCCCCTTCTGCTCCCATCCTTTCAGAAATTTTCAACTAAATTAAATGCTCGTTTTAATCGGTGCATAAAGTTCATATCAGTGAAAAAGGGATTAAAAAATTTTTTTAAACCTTTGGCCTAGTAAATATAAATTTCTAAATGGAAAATAAACTTTGCATTTACCTTAACCCAGTCGACAGCGTGTCCACCGACGATGACAATTATGACGAGGTCGTCACTCAGAAAACGGAGATGGAGATGGAACCAGGACCTGAAGGTTGAGAAGTGGTGTAAAATAAAAATAATAATATTTAGGTTCCCGCATCGAAGAAGGGTCAAAAATTTAAATGTCGCTTACTTGACAGACAAGGAGGAAGAAGATTTCAGCGCTGAAACTGCGTCGCCGCCAAAGCCTGTAATCAAATACAAAAAGTTCTCGGAAATCCTGAAAGCTTTGAAGGCCAAGGGCAAGGAAATTTCCAAGGAAGAGCTAGACAAAGATAATACAATGGGCGACATCGAGAAGGTACTCGTTCAGAAGCTCAAGGATTCTGGGATCGACACTCGAGGTGAGTGACGGGAATACTTTAATAAATGTATTAATAAATTCGATATAATTTATTACTTTTTTAACATTAATTAAGGGCGTAAATTTGAAGTGAAAATCTTAACTGCGAATTATTTCGACGATGACGGTGAAGAACTCGAAGGTCGGCACAATGAAGACGATTCCGGTGAATACCAGACTGTGCTAATTAAGCTAATGGTAAGCTTTGAGTGCGAACGACTACCTTACTCAGTTAATTCGGAAAAAATAAAAAATAAAAAATTCTTATTGCTTAGGGGGATGACGATGAGGCCACTGAGCATATGCAACATCAGGACATGATGGAGAAGAATTACCGATTCGTCTGGAATGGCGCAAACTCTGCTGATACCAATGACGAAAAGAAGAAAAAGGAAGCTCAACTTGACTGGAATAAAGGATAAGTAGGAGGGGATCGAAACAGCCTAGATGGGCGGGGATTAATTGCTCACATCATTTGATGTAAGATCTATTATTTGCACGTTTTAGTCTTGTTTTTACTTTTTCTCGCAAGTCAGTAATGGAGTTTTGTAGTTTTAATTTTTTTTATTGAAGTTTTATTTATTCTTCTTTAAAATTATTTCTTTGTGACTCCATTAACGTATTAAGCTCGTCAGGCCTAAATGTCACCATTTTTTTAAGCAAAAAAGCACAGGTTGCGTAAGAAGTCAGGTTTTGCACAAAATCTACCTTTTTCGTTGTCAGTTTTAATCGCAAAAAAATTCCTTTCAGAGGTAGGGGTCGGGAGAAAATGGAAAAATTTGGCATTCTAATCTTAACTGTGGTATTAGATAATTGAGAAGAGAAAAAAAGATTGTACCAGCTTACCCATTTAATTTGAGAATTGATTTCATTAAAGGAATAATAATGATCAATTTGAAAAATTTAAATAAATTAAATTCACTTTTTCAATTAGTTTCTTGAAAAAGGGGATTTTGTTCAAACTTAATTTGTAATATCTTTTTTGTAGTTAAAGTATTAAATCAAATCGGCCAACATAAAAACACCTAACTGATTGTTACTATTCCTTTATAAATTTAAATGTAATAATCCTTCAATATGCACACACACACACCATTCCTATTCTGATCAGACAGGCACATCCCTCTTAACCGATTAAAAAATAGTATTTATGCAAATCTATTCGTTCAGACTATTTTCTAAATTTATAGATTTTTTTGCTCCGATAACTCACATTGTGATTAATTTTCACCCTTTTTTAATCCAAATGTTTGATCGTAGATTATGACTATAACGATGTCAATAATTTATATCTTTCTTATAACCCCAGTTTTCCATGCACATGGAATTCTTGTTTTCATTCATATTTTTTTTTTTTAGTTTTTTTCTGGTCCATGTGTTGTTTCTTTACGATTAAAGGCAACCATGGTAGAAGAGTATGTAAAAAAATGCAGAAATCTTTTTTTACTCAACGTTTTTGGAGGCGGAAACCTTTTCTTTGCCTGGCCTCTTTCCCTTCAAAACAATGGGTCGGTTTTTAATGGTTCCACGGCTGCTTCGCTTGCCAACCTACAGAGTAAACATTTATTTTATCAGTCCAACAAACGTCCTGAGCGCTGGCAACTAATTAAAATCAAAAATTAAATTAATTTCATTTAGAACTCTTGAGACATACTTTTATTAAGGAAACGTCATAGAAAGGCCTATTTGAAGTTTTGAATTTTAAAAATGTAATAATTTATTGCAAAATCTGCAGTTGTAAGTGAGTTTTATTTATTGCAATCCAAGTTACTAATCGATTGAATAAACTGTGAGTTGTATAGTATTGCAGATAATAATAATATGTAAATACCAAAGAGACAGACAATAAATATCACAGTTTGCAAATGTCTACGAGCGTGCATGTGTGGGTGGGTGTAATTGTAATTATTTGATTATTATGATCGATTATTTGGATTAAGATTTTTAAGATTTAATTATTTCTTAAACCTTTTTGCTGATGAAAACCTTCTTCCTTTTGACGAGACGTTCCGAAGGCGGTATCCTCAAACGATTGGTCGGTTTCTTCACCTTGTAGATTCTGACTAGCCAGTGTTCCGTCGTGTACGCTTCCTCCAGATGTTCCAGTTGGAAATCCTTGTTGCCAATGACGGCGTTGCGAGTTCTGTCGAATCCAGCAGGAGCGCGAAAATCCAGCTGTAAAACAAGAGGAAGCAAGAAAATAAAATTAACTAGCAACGAATTATATCGAACTGACACATGTATATTGTGTATAATTAAATTTGAATTAAATATTTAAATGTGAAACTATTAAGAAAGATTCAACTTTATTAAATAAATAAAATCCAATTCTATTTAATTAAAATTAAATTCTATATTTAAAACTTAATTCTATAAAAACTAATTAGATGGAAATAAAATAAAATCAAGAAAACAAACACAAACCTTTAGGTCTCCAAAACGGTAATAACTCATTTTATACATGAGACAATTGAGCAGCGTTGGAGACCCTTCAGCGTCGACTCGAAATTCGCCTCTTTCAGTGAAATAGTCAGACTCCTGAACGGGGAAAAAAAGCGCATTTATTGAATTTGTTTAAACTTATTGTATTATTCATTTAATAATCTCCAAAGGTGACTGAGCGAGATACTCACCCTGATGTCTTTGGGATGTTCGCCCTCGGCGATGCGAACCATCCAGAGAAATTTGTTGATGTCGTCGCCCGAATACCCGATGACGCCGCCAAAAATGACGAGGACGTAGTCGACATCGAGCGACTGCATTATCTCGTAGGCGACCGATTCGTTGGACGACATTGCCTTGCCCACCAGCGCGATGTGACTATTGTTCCACGTATTGTTGTCGACGAGCGTTGTTCTATTGCCCATGCCCGCGATTTGATAGCCGTAATCCCACCAGGACATTATGCGCGAGTCCTCTTGCGTGTTCTTCGACAACCAATAGTAAGCTTCTCGAAAGTCATCCAGAATATTACGTGCTCTGAAATAAAAAAATAATCAAAATTAGCCAAATTTAGAAAATAAAATAAATTACAAATTGCATCTGTAGGTGGTGAACCGAACTCACCCATCTTGTCCGTAGGAGGCGAGGACGATGCTGGGGCTCGAGTATGCGTTGCTCGTCACCCAAGTGCAGTGCACGGCAAACATCATCAGCATCATCACCATGGCGACGACGACGATGCTTCGCACGTTGATGCCCAAACCCGTCACCTCTTTCGTCTGCTCGTGCTTCATTTTGCGAAGTTTTCCTGCCTGCACAAAGAAAGCAAAACGTAGAGGAATTTAAACTAGGCTAGTAACAAAACACAAGACACTCTAAAAAAACTGGAGACAATTTGAAAAGCGTGCTCTGTCGGTGGGATTCTAGGACCAACAGCATATGCCATTCGAGGCTGCCAGAAATAAAAAAAAACCACTCAGTCTCACCTTGTCGTACATCAACTTGTTTCCACGTCTATCTTCCTCGCTCTCGTCCTCGTCAGTCTCATCCGCCTTCTTGGGCAGAGCTTCTTCCTTGAGGTAGAGTTCCAACAGGTGGGAAAATGCGATGGCGCTCAGAACACAGACAACGGGCGTCAACGTCAACATGAGACGCACCATGACGCCCGCGAAGTAAACAGCGCTCAGAGCGTACAGAACAACTAGGAGAAGAA
The DNA here is from genome assembly GCA_034700265.1 of Polyzonium germanicum. Taxonomy (NCBI): domain Eukaryota; kingdom Metazoa; phylum Arthropoda; class Diplopoda; order Polyzoniida; family Polyzoniidae; genus Polyzonium; species Polyzonium germanicum. The sequence continues at coordinate 13,395 of JAQIYI010000384.1, read as the reverse complement.
GAAAAAACAGACACATGTAAATATGATTTATAAAATTTTAAAACATGGCAATTAATATGTAATAGACTGACAGCACGCCTAACAATTCTAATCGGCTAGCCATCTTTCGCTCGATATAAAATTACAAACATCTTAAGAGTTCGTTGTACTCACTGAAGACTCGTTCGTCGTTGATGTGTTTGATGCAATACCAGAGACCGACTGGGAACGTAGGAATGAGAATGTGGAGATCGAAAAAGAACGAGAACCACGTGGTTGGCTGATGCTCCGAGACGGAAGCGATTATCGGAATGTGAATTTTGGCGTAACCAGTATCCCACAGAGAATAAAACCGTCCGCTCCATGGCGCTATGTAACCTGTTTTTATTATAAAAAAAAAATGAAATATACTTGTATTAAAGATAAAATGCACAGTTTGAGACAATCCAAAGTCGACGCACCGGCATAGGTTAGCAAGACGACGACCAAAAAAACGATGGCAGCGACGATAGCTGCAGAGGCGAAGAAAAACGAACGCAACTCGGCGGCCAATTTCAATGACTGGATGTATTTCAGCGCGGAAAACGCTGTGATCAAGACGAACACCCCTAGAGAGAAAAAAAAACCTTTAGACGTGCTTAAAACTGGATTATTTTTAGGTCGACACTGCTGCAGTGGATTCAGTGGAGGCGCTGCTGATCTTGAGCAAATATATGTTAAACATAAAGTATTTTGTTACGGTAGATAAAAAGCTATAAATTCGTTACCAGCGGACGCCATGTGCTCGCTGGTTCGCACTGGTTGAAATCCGACGAAAGGAATTTGCATTGACAAGACCAAACCCAAGATGAAGAAAGTTGAATATGCTGCCAACATCAAAGAAAGCAAACGCATTTGATGAAAAATGAAAACGGACACATTAAGAGAACAAAAAAAACACAAAATCAAAGTTACCAATGTAGAGCTTGTGCGAGAAACGACCCATCAGAAGCAGGACAAAGACGTGCAACGGAATCAAGTTGATGATGAACACATAGCCACCCCAGGCAGAAACCTTATGAAGAAAACATGATAATTAACCTTCAAGAATTAAAATGCACAAATAAGAAACAAAAAAAACAAAAATCTAAAGATCGAAAAAGGCTTACCATGTAGAAGTACGACAGAGCCGTCATAACGGACCACGATATGGAACCCGATTTAACTGCTTTCACCTGTAAAAAATAAATTAACAAATAATAAATATATAAGAATATTCTAAGATTTTTCTTAATTTATCGGTAATAAATTATTAAAATGAAATCACTCGCCCATAGATAATAGGTGAACATCAAGGAGAAAATCGCGATTCCCTCATTGTCGTAGCTGCCGGCTACAGACCTACTGATGTAACCTGGGACTGTTGCGAGAGAGAGAGGCCTTAATGGTTATAATCAGTGAGATAAAAACTATCAAAATAAAATGTTTAATTAGACCCAATGATTAAAATCAAAATTATAATCATTATTCATTAATTAAAATCAAAGTTATAATCATTATTCATTAATTAAAATCAAAGTTATTATGCCCACTTCTAGATATTACACATTTTTGAGTTGTTACGACTAGGCCTCGTTTGTAAACGTAAACATAGGCCTAATTTAAATTAAGCCTAGGCCCAACGGTACAAATTAAAACTTAAAAATTACCAATTGCAATGAAGCAGGCGGCCAAGAGTCCAGCTGCGGGCGACCACAGTTCTTTCGTCAAGAAGTACGTGGAGAGAGCTGTCAGGCCACTGAGATACAAACATTAAGCAAAAGATGTTGAAGGCGTGATATGCGTTGAATGCGAAATTCTTTATCGAGAATTTCGAAGCGAAACCTGAAAATTGGAGCCAAGAAGACGCAGATGTCTCTGATGTGCACGGGAATGTTCAATAGGGCCAGGACGTGGTGAATGGAACCGGAAGTTATCATGAGGCCCGGATACACCTGAAAGGCATTAAACGATCGATAGATGGAGGTCAGCCCAAGCAGACAGTCTGCGGCCCAATTATTAAATTACTTACGGTGCCGCCGACGATCCTGCCCAGTGGATACCAGGCTCGATCATCGAACCAGTTCAGGAAATTGTAGAAGCCATTCTCGACCATGTAATGGGTGGCGCGATAGTTGAACCTGCAGAAAATTAATTATTTAATTTAAGATTACAAAAGATAATAAATTAAATAAAGCTTCAGGAATATCTAGTACGCCTAGTTGGATTATTTCAATTATTTTTTTAAGGATCTGGCTCGGAGCAATCGGAGCCAGTTCCTTAGACCTTCAAATCAAGGTTTCTGAACTTCTGAGCGATCTGTGAGAGGGTAAAAAACAAATGAGCTATAGGCGTACCTTGTCGCTCACACGTGGCGCCAACGAAATGTCGTTGCGTGGCGCTCAAAAGTACATCCAGGGACCAGGGTCGCGTTTTGCGACTTTCAAAAAACCCAACAACGCAACGACGATGAGTTAAATATTTCGTCATCATCACCCTAATGATGAAATATTTTGCTCATCATCGTTGCATGCGTTGCTGGGTTTTTGAAAGTCAAAAACGCAAGGAATAAATTTATCCCTAGCCTATTTTATTGGTCAACCTGAATCCGGAAAATGTGCAGCGCTTAAAATAAATAATAAATATGGCCTACGGTAACCGCATGGACTAGACCTAATCTTAGCAGAGAAAGAATTCAAAGACTAAATATACGCTCGTATAACCTAAATAATTAATTTGCTCTTTGAATGATTTAGCGGGATCAGGTGGTTTACCACGTAGGTCACGTTAAGCTGCTTTCACATGAACGAATTTTTCTGCGATTTCCGTTAAATTCGCTTGCGAACTGATCATCACGTGACTATACTTCTCTCACGTGTATACGGGTCCCGCGTAATGAATTCGCATGCCATAAGTTGGAGAACTATCAGCGCATAAATTGCTGCGTGTGAATAAACTTAGGCCTTTCTTTAAAATCGATAGATTACAGTAGATCTATTCAATAAATCAGTAGGCCTAGCTAAGCCGCGTTTGTTTGCACTAAACGAGCGAGTAGGCCTATAAACAATATCGATTTCCACTTAACTGACGTGGCTGCCCGGGCCGCCTTGCATATGGCCATTGTTGGCCGGCCAAGACGGGTCGGCAAAGGACGAAACATTTGACTAAAATCTTCGCTTTTGAAGGGGCGCCAGATAAAACGCGACCCTGACCCGACGTTGCATCAGGCCATGCCGAGGTAGGCCTATGCTGGACAGTGAAAAGACCGGCGGCGCCTTAGGCCTAAAGAACGGGAATTATAATTGCGCTCACCAAGGATCGAACTCGTGGATGATGCTCTCGAAGCGGATGACGGCAAACAGACGAGAACTGAACGCGGCTATCCAGGCGAGCGATAGGCAGGTGAAAGTGATCAAACTCTGCACGGCTGCGAAGTCGGCCCTCCATCCATTCGAGACGAGCATCTTCGCGTCAACGCCGTCCACCGCCATCTTTTCTCTGGTCGTACGCGCGGCGGAAGTGACGTCAGGTGCCGACGTGGCCTCCGCACGCAAAGAGTTCTTTGTTGTCGTCGTCTGCTACTTCAACGCCGAATGACTGAAAAAGTCTGAAAAACTGCCAAACTGAAACTGGAAAATTTTCACATTTCAATTTGTAAAATCTGTTTTAGTTTAAAAAATCTGTTGCTTTTGTGTGATCTGATAAGCAGAATCAAAATGATTTGTTTAGAAAACGTCAAAAGGACAAAAGTAATTGCACTAATTAGGCCTATAGGTATAATTACTTTCGCCTCCGCTCGCTAGGTGACAGCACTAACCAGCAAATCTTCAACGCGGCAAAATTTAAAATCCAAAAAGATTAAAAAATATCGAAATTAATATCTCAGGCGAGTAAACAGTAAATTGAGCGAAATAAGAGGCAGACAGGCCAGTATCACTAAGCACAGACTTGAACTTGTCTTGCTCAAGTCACCCTTTTTTGCGTGACGGGTCTAAGATTGCGTCAAATCGTATGGCTGGTTTTTTTTCACGCGCCAAGATATATAAACGGTAAGATAGCGTTAAGCTAGCTATTTCTATGCAAGCAAAGATGTGCACTAGCGAAGTTGGATATGGCCAGGCAAAATAGTTGGTCATTTTACGCCGCATGTTTTTGCTGCAGGTTCTAGTTTTGTATAACCATTTAGCCTGTAGAAAATTGGATACATTATGGAAAACGAGTTTCTTATTATCTAGTGGAAAAAAAATATTAAAAACAAATTTTGAGAAAAAAATGGCTGAATCGCATTGTGCAATTTTTATAATACAACTCGAAGCACCGACTCATGATGAAACGAGTTATAAAAATATATCGACGGGTACGTCGCGCCATAAGATTTCCACAATGCGAATCTGCCCTTAGAATTACAAGCTGGTTTCCAGAATTATACCTTGGAACAACATACACTAGTAACACGTCTCAAGTCAAACGCTGTGAGATAAAGTCACACGTACTGCAAACCTTGTTTTATTTCTATTTATTTTATTTATTTCATTTTTTAATTTTTTTTGATTTTTAAATGTTTTTTTCCGTACATGTGTACCCACAAATCAAATGCCTGCCTCTACAATGCGCTTACCGACATAATCGGACTCCCAGCCCTTTCTTTTTTCATCTTTTCACACACTTTTGTTCATGAAAGAAACCAAGACCATTCTACAGTGCACTTGAGTAATCGCGATAACCAGAAATCCTGAAGAGGTTAAACTAGGTAAAATCCCCACTATGTCCAATGTGAATACTGACGAATACTTCATGCAAATTATTACGCGATCTCTCCCCACTAGGAACTTTGAGCTAACGACGACAATTACGACAAAGACAACGACAACAACAACTATAATAACACGTGATAAACTCTTGATTATGGGAAGAAAAAGAAATGAAAAATGTAGACAAGAAAACAAATAAGAAATAAATCTAAGATAAAATAATTTCACTTTTATCTGTTTTATCTGGGGGGAGGTCGTGCTAGGCTAGATGATTATCACTAATTTACTCACTATATGTGTGTAATACATGCTGGAATTTTATCTCCGATCTTGATTCCATTAATTTCTACGTATACCTCTACAGTATAGCTAATTACCTATGTACCAGACAAAAGGATTTTAACCTGACTAACCTCTCAGTTTGAGCAAACAAAGAAAAAACAAAAACCCCGCAAAAAACGAACACAAAAATAGCCTATAGAAACGTAGCCTACCCGCAATTCTGCAAAAAACAATCATCAAATGTAGTTTGTTATTTGAGAAACATGATGGCCAAAAAAAAAATTAATGATGACTAAATTTGAAATTTTCTCTCTAGAGACGAATTATTGCACAGCCATTCAAAAAAAAAAGTTTCTCCGCTAATTCATTGCGCTTCTTTTCATGGTTCGTCTAAGTTCGAGGACAATTCAGCGAAACCTTCTATAACTTGGCTCAAAGTGCGCTGATAGGCGTCGCGAGCTGACGCCGCCAGCTCACACAACCGACTGAAGTTGGCCTAAAGAAAGTCAGAATCAGAAAGAATTCAGATTAGAAAAGTAATTAGATTAAGGCTGGAATCACTAATGACTAGTAGTCTTTACTTGAAAGTCATTAGTAAGTCATTAGTGATTCCTGACTAAGAATTTATGTAAGATAAAAAAGATATAGATTAATTGTGATTAGAATAATGGTATGTCTTAACATAGTGTAATTGCAAAATTTTAATTATTAATTAATCACCTCTGAGCCTTCGTAGTTGAAGATGCCCACGCAGCTGACTGGCACTTTCTTGAGACAGACTCTGCCAAGACGACGACGACCCAGGGCGAACACGAATGGAATGTTCTGCTCTTGAGCCAAACCGATCACAGAATACATTGCATCGTCCAAACCACCTTGAGGAATAAAAATAAATTACCGAAATGTAATCGACGAACAAGACGAAAAAGAAAATGGCGTCCCCCACAGGCTAATTATATAATCACCGGTGGATTGAATTCGCTCCACGTTTGGAGCCAAGATAAGGCACTTGATTTTCTTAAGCTTCATGTGCTTGCCGACTTCTCGAAGACCGACGACCATGCGGCGTCGAACTTTAGCCTGAATTGGTGATTGAATTAATAACAAAATAATAAATATCCGCAAAAATAATAAACCAACATCAACGGACCTTGACTGGATCCCGCTGATAAAGGCGGTCATGAAACCTTATTAAGTCACTGATTAGTTTCTGTACGACTTCATCTATCAAGGGATTCAGCATTTGATTGCAATACCTATTGAGTGAAGAGCGATTAAAAAGGTTAAGACCGGTATCACTATCTTGAGCTTAAGTAACTTAAGTGAGTCATGCTTCAACCTACGATCCAAGTTCGCGAGTTTTGTTCAGTGAGAAAGTCTGAAAGTGCAAGCTCAAGCTTGAACTTAAGCTCGGCTCTAAAAGATCATTTTATGCGTGCTATCATTAGAAACTTTAATCGTAGGTCGAAATATCTCAAAATATTGGGATTTATTATCCAGGGACAAGCGAATGCTTACTCTCTGAATTTCTTTGTGTGAATCTTTTGCTTAGCAGTGACGACAGTGGTTTCGATATCAGATAAGGCACATGCTGGATCTTTGGCATCCGGTGAGTTGTAACCAACCTCAATTTCTTTTGCATAAAACAAATACACTTTAGATTACAGAGCACAGACACACACAGAATGAATGGTAAAGTTTAATCAAGACTGAAACCTTCAATTTGTTCGCTTTCGATGATCGCATCTCGAAGTGCTTTACGCTCAGTCCGCTCCTTTAAGATGACCTTCTTAAGCGCACTTGGTTTCCTTTTGGCCGGCCTTTCGCGCTCCTTTCCTCGCCGTCGAAGTGGAGCCGTCGAATCGAGAATATTAGCTACAAACGGTCTCACCTAGAATTTAAAAAAAAAATCCACTCATTTGAGTGTGCAATTGATTTTGTTTAATTTAGTTTGGCTGAGATTAAGTCGCGCACTAACTTTTCTGACGCTCTTTGTATCTTTGGAAGACAACGGATGTGGAGAACGCGTATGATACTTCTTCAAGCGTTTCTGCAAAGAAAAGAAATAAAATGAGAATGAAATAAATCAATTTAATGATGTCATTGATTTTTAATGGGCAACAAGCACCTCCTTCTTTTTGAGAAGATTGATCAAATTGATTTGAACGAGACTCGTCGACTTTGGTTTCCTCGGTTTCTGATCGGTTGCTCTTTTGGCGGGCGCTGGGGCCGATTCGGTGGCTACGCGGGTCGTGGCAACGGCGGAAGATTTCGTGGCGCAGCTAGTCGACAAGGCTGCGTCTGTTCTCATTTTACCGTTTAAGATGGTCACACTAGGTTCGTTCTTTGTAGTGTGAAAATTCTCCAGAGAAGATTCTAAAGTCATAAGAGTAGAAATAATAAAAGTGGCAGAAGCACCATAAATAAATAAATAAGATAAATAAATAATCTGAACAAATATATAAATAAAAAATATTCATAATTAAATCTAATTAATAAAGGCCTACTGAATGACAAATAATTAAATACCTAAATATTTATATAAGCAACTAAACAGTTAACTAAATGAGTACTCTAAACAGTTAACTAAATGAGTACTCTCTAAACAGTTAACTAAATGAGTACTTTAAACAGCTAAAAAATATATAAATTAACATCCAAATAACTAAATAAATTCTCGCTAATAAATAGATAAATAACTCGCCAGCAAGAAGTTTCTCCCAGAAAGCAGGCGAATTGCTGGTGCCGCCACCCCCGGTCATCGGGAAAGTGTCAGCCGGTGTTATTCTCGGTGGAAGACTCCAGAAATTCTTCAAAAAAAAATCACGCAAAGAACAAAGTCACAAACTTAATATAAAAATTTAAACTACAAATACAGTTAGAATTATAAATTTTATAATTACAAACTTTGAATAAATAACAAAATACCTTCTTGAGTAGAGAGCTGTAAGAGGCAGCCTCGGATGCAATCAAAGGTTCCAAGAGGTTTCCGAGAGCTGGAAATTCATGACGTTGGGCATTGGACGAGCCCTTCTTGGTCGTGTTAGCTGGAGAAGCCTTGTTGCTACTGCACGATTTAATCGACTTAATCTTGGCCGTCGTCTCCAAAGAACATTCGATGTCGCTCCAACTGTCGTCCGAATTGATGTTGAGCAAAGTTGAGATGTTCGGCATTGCGTCGCAGTTGACCGACGCGGTCAGAAAGGGAAATTCCTCAGCTTTAAAGTCTCGAGATTGAGGAGGGGAAATCACGTCGATTTGTTGGTCCTGATGATCCGCTCCTTTTTTCAACTGATCGTAAAACTCTGCGGTGACGGTGAGCACTTTACCCTGAGTGGACGGCAACGTTTTCAATTTGTCCTTGAACTCCTGCTTCGATTGTCCGTCCGTTTTTCTTTTCTTCTTTTTCGTCGACGTCGTCGTCTTTGCTGCTGGTAGTTGTAGTTGTTGTTCAACTGAGGCAGCACTTTGTTCGACGTTCTTTGACGAAGACCTTTCGGCGTTGTGTTTTGGTTGTTTTTCGACGATAATCTTTGATACATGATCAGCTTGCGGTCTGTCGTGGTTGCCTGCTTCGGATGATTTGGACTTTCCTAAATGATGATTATTGTGATGCTGATGTTGATGATTGTCTGCAACAACTTTGTTGTTGCTCATTTTGTCCAACAAATGGCTGTTCGCGTTCTTGAACGTCTTTGCGTTGCATAGTTTGGTGCTGCCGTTGCCACCGCTTTTGACCGCTTGGTCGACGATCGTCTCGTCAATCGTCCTCGACACTCGAGGGTGCGTTTTAACTCTGTCGTCGTAGCAGGCATTCATTGTGGTTTCGGATGACGACGATGATGATCGAGCAGTCGCAGAGGTCTTCGCTGGCAATCTATCTGAAGCGAACTTCTTGATCGTGGTGGCAGCTGATGGTGCCTGTCGCCAATTCATACTGTTGTTGCTCCTGTTGTTGTTTTTCAAATGATCCCTCCATCGTCGACTGCTTTTCACTTCCGTCCATGTGTCATCATCATCATCCACGTCTTTGGGCTTCTCGTTTGCACTCGATTCCAACGAATCTGACAACGTTGTAGCTGCTGGCTCAGCGTGATTACTTGAGTTTTCCGACAGATCTTAGGAATAAGATATTTGAAACATCGTTCATTAGAGGACGATAGAAAAGAGTAGAAACTATTTCCTGATCATTATTATTTTTTTATAGGGAAGGGTCCCACATAAACCATTGCTTGTGCGTGGGGATAGCGGGATACAAAACAAACATCCATGTGGCATAGTGCATACGCGGGATTCGAACCCACAGCCAGTGAGGAGGAGTGGTTTTAGAGCTCGTGTCTTAAGATACCTCTCAGGTTGGTATCCTTAAAGCTTAGGGGAAAAGTTGAACGCGACTTGTAACTGTCTTTCCAATGTAATTCTATGGATTGGACAGTCAAGTCGCGTTCAATTTGTCTTTGTACCGCTTATATGGATACAATTTTGAGCGCGTCTCGTGCTAACGATAAAAATAATTCGATGGAAATGACGTATTGAATGTTTTTTTATTTATTGAATTAATATTTAAGGTTAGTTGAAAACACATAAGTACAGATAGTGTTACACCAGAGCGTTGCAACATGCAAAACGCCAACTTGAATAAGACAAGTTCAAGTCGCTGGCTAAGTCTTAAGAAAGTCAACAGACCTGGTTGATCTGGAAGAATCTTTTTCGATAGTTGGTAGCTCATGGTGGTGTTCTTAATCTTCTGCTGCCTGTTGTTGTTGGAGGTCTTGTTTTCTCTGCGAGAAGACGACGAATCAGAATTCTCACCCGTTCTACGAGAAGACCTATTAAAAACAAAATAAATAAATAAATTGAAATTGAAGAAGGCATCAAATTTGCATGAACTCTCACGAGCTAACCTGGACATGACTGGCGTCCAACGATTGTGGTCTTGTTGCTGTTGCTTAATCTGCTTTCCGTTGCCGTTGTCTCCATTTATGTAACGAGATTGAATTCTGGAATCATATGGTCGTTGATTCAGCAGCTGCTGCATAGGCTGGTGTTGTTTGTCCAAAATATTGTGGACATCAGCGGACGTTTTGGTCTTGACGCTCTCGTTGATATTTGAGTTGCGACGACAAAGAACGCCTCGACGATTTTCCACGGCTGGCGATTCGAAACGATTTTCACCCAGAATCGAATTCTTCTGTCGTATGATGTCAGCGAAGGACTTTGATTTTCGACAGTTGGCGAGGTTGTTGTCGTCCGCATCGTTTGTTGCGACGTCGCTCAACGACGTTTCTTCGACGACGACAACGACGACATCGGGGGTGGTGATGGACGAACAGGAAACGTCTGCATGGTTATTAGACGCACTGCTCACCGGCGTTTCATCCGTTGGGCTCTCGTTAGTTACTTCCGGTGGTTGTTTTGCATGGCCATCAAAGCACCTGGTCAATCTGGCGGCCGTTACCTGATCCTTGACGACGTGGCTGCTGCGATTATTGCTCGCTTTCGACTTGGGCTGAAAAGTGGCGCCGTGGTTCATCGCGGGAGCTCCGGCGCCGTTCTCAACAATTTTGCTCTGAACACATTCATTCCTCGTAGGATTCGACCTGGACACCTGCGAGTCACATAAACCAATTAGCTTAAATGGCAAATAATTTAACAATCGGTAAAATAGTGGGCAAAAGAAGTCCACGAATTATTTTGCATATTTAAAAGTACCAGTAGCCTGGACAGTGACCATAAAACATAAAAACAAAACATAAAAAATAGCGTAATAGTAGAATGAAAATGATGAAACCGGCTTTATTATTTAAGATTTGCATCATTTATGCTATTTTTTTTAACTTTAGTTCAGGCTACATAAAAGTATGTGAAATAATATGTCGTCTGCATTTGCCCGGGTTGCATATCCAACAAATATCCAAGTTTATAAGAAAGTCATTAGACCTTTACGGTTGGACGGCCGACGTCGTTCTTGGTTGCAGGTGCCGTCGTGTAGCTCTTTGGATTGCCGTTGGGAAACGCGGCTTTGCGCGGTGGATTTCTGCGTTGCGGTTGCAGAGAAGCTCGTGGACACACGAAGGTTCCTGGCGAGACGTACGACCCTGGCGTGGCCAACTCTTCGAACATGAACACAGGATACGGATAGAGTCCATACCTGCGTGTTTGAAACGTCGTTATAAATCTTATACACATGTGAATGAAACCTAAACTAGGCTAAACGCGTGGAAATTAAGACCGAATGCAATGCGGACCCTGTTTGATAATCTTGCAGGGCATAAGGACCGCTCACGAACGGCATGAAATGATGGCCGGCATGACGAGGCTCGGTGGCGTAACTAGGCGAGCGCGGGCTGAGACCGGGTGAAGCGTAATTGGCGCCGGCATTGTAATTGCCGGAATGAGCTCTGTGCACAGTAGGGCAGGGTGAGGCGATAGTCGATGACGATGAAGACGATGATGGTGATGATGATGCTGTATGCAAGGACTGTCGGCTCGATGATGAGGCTGGTGGTTCCGCGTGTAGTTGCTGCTGACCGTGTGCGTTGATCGTCTGGTCGACGGCCGGATTCGGATGCGTGAATTGATCGGTTTGTAGACGGCGCGGAACGAAGGGCTTCACGTGTGGACTCAACTTGGACATCTAATATCAGTTAAAATTTAAAGTTTAATCGGCCATTTATACTTGTTAGTAGAATCTTCACTTTAAAAATTGTGCACCGGTACCGGTATTTTTTTTTTACCTTGAATACAGTTCATTTCAACTGGAGAAATGTTGATTCGTTGGCTAGCTAATATAGGCCTATGTTGTTTATTTTGATTATGCGTTATGGTACTCATTTTGAGCTGACGCAATGGGTCATTAAGTCATCTTTTTTGTCAGCGTACTCGAAATAAAAATTATAATCAATGGATTGCACGGTAGTTAAAGCGTCCATAGATTCCCATGACGATACATGTATTGTAAAAGTGTAAACTATGACTAAGTTCTAGCCCTAGAAGGCTAGGCCTATTTCTAAATTGGTCAATTCACATGGCGCACGTCTTCATACACCTATAGGCCTATGAGGCTAAGCCTAGGCCTAAATTAATTTGATCACTTCTAGCCTAGGACGCGAAGGCGTAGGGTAGTCTAGTCTATAGACATATATCTACATATAAAACTGTAGGCCTATTTATGGTTAATTACTTAGGCCTACATGTACAATTGTAGGCTACATGTGTAGGCCTATAGGCCACGTGGCCAACGACTGCACAACTGTAGGCCTAAACACAGATATTGTAGAATAGATCCCGATTTAAAAATATAAAACTGGGAAAACTCTTATACATGTCGATTTAGGCCGAAATGTGGGCCTATAGGCTTAATTGTTTTGATGCCAGCCTTCAATTAGCATTGTTGTATAATTAGGCCTATTGTGCAAAAAATATGCATGCACCATGTATCCTTGTACCGCATAGGAAATATTTGCGTCACGGTAGGCTCAGAATGACTTGATACTTATAGACCCACTCTAGGCTAGGCCTAGTGGCCTGACGATCGAGTCCAAGTCTCAGATCATCGTAGCATGTAGGCAAGCACGTAGGCCTATGTGCATTTTGGCATTCAGCCATTAAGCCATGATAATTCACGTTAACTTATAATCCCAACTAGGATTTGCATACCGCTAGGCCTAGGCTTAATTAATTATAATTAATTAATAATCATTAATAGGCCTACTCACAAATTGAGTCTGATTTACTGATTAGGTCACTATAATAATCGATGCCTTGCAATAGGCCTAGGCCTAAATAATATAAATCTAAATTATCAATAAAGGCATCGATATCCATCAACAAATAGCGATAAATATCAATATTCTAGGCCTATTTCCAAGATTCGATTTTATGGGCAGTCGCAATTAAAGCTGCCCGTAAGGTTAATATTTAACATGAATGCTTGCATGCTTGTTGACGACCTGCAATCCAATATCCTTCGCATTTAGGCCTAGGCCTACTAATTATTTTGGCTAGGCCTACTAACTAGTCCTATGAGCTTATTTATGTCTGTGTGTGTGTGTGCCTATTTAGGTAACTGGCAGGGTGGCGCTGCGAGCGCTGTAAGCCACCGTTCACACTACAGTCAGCGCCACAGTCAGTGCAGCGGCGAAATTTGTAAATCATTGTAAGAACAGTAGCGCTGGGACGACTGAGGCGTACTAGCCAGATGACCATTTTAAAAGTTTAACTTTTTAGTTTTTTAGCCCAAGTTAGGCATACCGGTAGTCGAAGAAATGGAGGATCCAGAAGAAAAATAGAATGATTGTCAACGTACGAAAGTGATCCACTTCTTCTTTCTTTCGCTTTCCCATTGGTAATTGGATAAGTTGTA
>JAQIYI010000383.1:0-20211 GCA_034700265.1 Polyzonium germanicum | reverse complement strand
GAACTGCGATGTGGCTTATATGCATCCGTATGGATGGGAAAAGCCATTAGTGTTAAGAAAAGAAGAAGAAGAAGAAGGCCTGCTTTGTTCCAGCATGTCGTGCCGCCATCATCGCTCCCGCCATGCTGTGTTCTTCTTTGCCCAAATTCTTGATTTCATTTTTCTCAATTTTGTTTCAATTTTGACTGGAAAAAAATGAATTATTGAAAATGTGTCGGTAAGTTTCGTGCGCGGAATTTGTGATCCAAGAGCTCCGCGTCCAAGATGAACCGCCGGACCGAAGACATGAGTTTGGTGAGCGAACCCCCCAACCGGAGAAAGAAAATGCGAAGGAGAAACATCGCAAACTTTTCGCATTTAGGCCTACATTCCAAGCCTAACGATCTGTCCGTTCCTCAGTGTGCGTCGTTCGTACGAGTGTTTACACTTGATAAAAGCGCTCCTCGATTAGACCCTAGAGGCCTCGCTGTTGCCTTTATAAAGCTAGGCTTAAAGATCAACGCTGGCGCAGTAAGATCTTCCGCAAGATATGCCTAGTGCACGCACGCAGGCACGCTGGGGTGTGATGCGTATTCACACCCAGTTGGACAGTTCAGCTTAGGCTGTCTCGGCTGGACCTAAGCTTTATTTTGACACAAAGCGGAAATTGAGCATTGCAGCTTGCGCCGCAAACGACCTCTCTCATGACCTCTTAGCGATCCTATTACGGAGTATAATAATCTACGAGCTCAGCAGCTAGCGATGTCTGTGCGTGTTGTTGAAAATTCAATCTAGACGCGCCATGCTCACCATGCCGCCCATACGGCAAAAACTCATCAGCGCCACAGACTTGAGCTTGGCTTACTCAAGTTAGCCTATTGACGTGATAATTTCCGAAGAATTCCATCATCGATCGCACGTGCATTCTCAAGATCGCCCTTTCAATCTTGAGAATCTATAATGGAACGTGCAAAACGCTGACTTGAGTAAGACAATTTCAAGTCTGTGGTTATAGTGATACGGCTCTACTCTTGGCCAGTTCAGTTTCAGGTTGGTGGTATCACTCTTGATCTATTGCGGAATAATTAATAAAGCTTGTCAGCCGTCGTACTTTTATATAGACTGGCCAGGTGCGTTATAAACAAGTTTCGGCTTCTCAAAAAATTCCTGACGAATGCCTGCTGTAGCCAGATATTAATTAGGCGTACATCGTTCATTGTGCGGCTGACGGAAGTTCTTGATGCAAAAGCTGACACAACACATCGGGCAGGCCAACGCCTCAGGCTGGTCAACTCAATGCTCAAGCGTAAGAAATCGATATTATGTAAACCTTGCTTTAGGACTGAATCAGACTGCACAGTTTCTTTCACGCGACGCGACTGGTTGCGTCGAGTCGCACGACTCGAAATACGCAATAGGGCAAACGTCAAAAGCTGTTGTGTCTTGTGACAGTCATACGTCGTGTCGTCGTTGTCTTGAAAGTCAGGCAAAGACAAGGACAAAAAAGGCATGAATTAATTGCGCAAGTCAGCCTGCTATTTCTATTCCGTGACGAGCTTTTTGCTGCTAAGTCTGAACGCTTACAACAATACAATTGAGGTGGCGATGGCGAGCCTCCAGTTCGTATTTTTATAGCCTAGCAATCGGTTTGGGTTTTGTCACACGTTTGTGTTCGCGCTTTTATTGTTTGTTTCCACAGGCACGCAAAGACAACAAAAAATGATAGCTTTGTTAAACCTGCCTGTTGTTGGCTTGCGGGTCATCAATTTTTTTTGCAATTGTTTTGCGGTGTAGTCGGTGACGATATTATGCATGTTGAAAAAAAAATCAAAAATAACCCTAGGTCTAAGTAAAATTGAACCTGCAGCGTTCAGCTTTAGCTGAAGAGTTGGCAGAGATTTAAATCAATTATTTGCTAATCAGAGCTAGCCCTTAGCCAATTAATGCAGGTTTTTTAATTACATTATATTTCTTCTTGCTCGTTTGTAGCAACTGAAGTTTTTCAACTTCGACCAGCTGCCGGAAGAAGAAGTGCAGTCCATCAGGAACATACTAAACTGCCCTTGCTCGGCGGTTGAGGTACATAAACCATTAAATCTATTTTGAGTGTCATTCAGGTCTACTCTGCGTGTCTGTGTTCCTATTGTGCGTGGTTTCAAGTTTTGGAAAAGAAAAAAACTGCACAAATAGAAACATTCGAAATTAGGTGATTGACAGAGCACAAATTGCTACAGCTAGTGTGGATTTTGATATGCAGATAGACCTATTGAAACTAGACATATAAAATCTAGTCGGTTCCTAGGAACGAGTTGTTGAAATTATGAAACAAAACCCCCCTAGCACCAAAAATCAGTAGTTGCGCTCAAACTTGGGGCAAGAACTTAGAACTCAGTAGGCCTAACACTTTGTGTTAATATTTAATTGTAGCCTAGTAGAGTGAAAATTATTGAAATTCTTGGTTTATTAATTTTTGTCTATTAATTGCAGCTTCCTTTTGACTTGGATTTCCAGTCAGCATGTGAGGAAGCATCGTACGTCACTGGCCGTGATGACGACGACGATTACCGTGGTATTGTCAGATTTTTACATTTGAAATGTTGAACTGCCGTTTCGTGGGCAGTAGTTTTTCGTTTAATCCACGCTTACGCATTTCTTGTAATTACATCTACGAGTAGTTAGTTACTAAACTAAATTAAATAAAATTAACTAATTAAGCTATATTAACTTAACTACGCTCATAAATTAACTTTACTAAATAAATAAAATTAACTAAATGAACTGAATTAAATCTGCCTTTATTTATATTAAGTAAATTAAAATAAATTTACTAAATTAAACTAACTGTTGACTTGTAGGCCTACATTTAATTGTCGATTAAGCCCTAACCATAATTATTTATCGCAGCACAACAGGTTGAACAACACCACCTACAGCAAGAACAACAACAACATCACTCTGACAACGCTGGTGTCAGCTACGGTGTGCCTGTGGTGCCGGTTGTCAGCTCGTACCCCACGCACCTTCAGCAGCCGCCCATGTACGCCATCGCCAACGGCAACTTCCTGACGACCAATCCCAACCAGATTTCGCATCTGTTCATGATGTCGCCGGACATGTCGCCCGCCGGCGTCGTCGACGAGCACGGATCTATGTCGCCCATCAAGTCGTCCATGGACAGTAACGGCCCAGTAGTCGTCTCGTCCAGCCCCTACCACCATCAGTTCCGAATGTTCCACTGCTCGGTGCCGGGCCACCATTCTCCGCAGTACGTCATGTCGCACATGCCGCCGCCGCCATACATCCTGCAGCCGCAACAGCCACCGCCTCCGCAGACTCTTGCCTGCAATCAGATTGCCCCCATACAGAGTCCTTCGCCTCCGCCCAGCAATGAAATCCTCGTCAAGCCTGACTACGAAGATGAACCAGAGGACGAGCAAGAACAAGGAGAAGATGAGGAGGAGGAAGAGGAAGAAGAAGAAGGAGCTCGTTTGGAACACGTGGTCGTCGAAGTGCCGGGCATCTCGAACCACCAGCATCCACAGCAGGCATGGGTAATTGTCCGAAAAAATATCGTGGTACTTGGCATGTCGATAGAAACCGTAAAAAACATCGTAACGCTAGGCCTAATGTCTCAAATGTAATTACGTTCCCACCAGGTTCCTGTGCCAGACCACGTCCATGTCCAACAGACCTCTGACGTTGAGCAGCCACCGCCCGTCGTCATCCTGGCTCCGACCGGCCACGGCGAACACGAACCCGAAATGTTCAGTTTCATGTGCGCCGACCAACTGCTGGCCAAGCCGACTCTCCCTGAACCACCGTTGAATGTCTCTGTCGAGGTCCTCGAAAAGTCTCCTCCCCCACTTCCTGCTTTTCCTCCACCTACCCTCGACCGCAACTCATCTGTCCAAGACAAACCTCCTTCTTCGGGCGCTTCAAATACTTCGAAAACTTCAAGGCCGAATGAAACATTCTCCGTCGTCCAGGCTGACAGTCCAACGCCCGTCGTCGCCAGTGACCCGCTTAACCCTGTACCTCCTGAGGACGGCTTGGGTCATCGACACACGAAGCCTCCGCCTCCTTTGGCTCAGCAGAAGGTGAAGAAACGCTGCGTTCCGGACGCAGTTCAGACAAATCAGGCAAAGTCCTGGGCTAGTCTGTTCAAAAGTGAGGCTTCTGCCAGAAACTCGACACCTCCTGGTCCTGCTCCTTCTACCGTTCATGTTCCTGCTACCGTTGCTGCTGCTGCTGCTCCTGTTTCTACGAACTCTGACCAGAGTCAGCAGAGGAATAATGCTGGCGATTTGCATGGACACGGACGTGCTCCTGCAGAAGCATCGTCGACCATCGTGACATCATCGTCGCGAGAAAATGCGACTCTAGCGACTAAATCGGCGCACAAGGGAAATGCTAAAAGGAGAGAAACGTCTAAACGAAGAAACGCCTCCAAGGCCAACGGAGCCGTGGAGGAAAATCAAAATCGCCAGGACATGTTCGACCTCGGAAGTGAGTAGGCCCAAACTATGCGCGTGTCAATTCGTATAAAACGCGTTCCACGTGGAGTTTATGCCTATGTGTTCATTTCCTTAATTTGTTTTTTATTATTATTCAAGGGAATTTATCCGACATTGTGCTCGATCACAGGCACACTGGCTACATGATACGTGGCCTGAACAACAGGGGCAATTGGTGTTACATCAACTCTGTATCCTTTGAGGAATTTGGGATTCGTCGGTTCGATTCCTGCTAGTTTATTGGTTGTGAGCCTATTTTGCTCTCCTTAACTCTTTTTGCACGTCAGATTTTGCAGGCTCTCCTCGTGTGCAATCCCCTCTACAACTTGATGGATTCTTTGAGGATGTGTTCCGCCTTTGGAGACATGAAGACCTCGTCGCCAATCATAAACAGCATGTGGGTGTGCAATAGTTCGTCCAGCGAGATTTTGGACAAATTCAGGAAATTGGTTTTTTTTTATCTTTTCAACTCGTATCTTATTGCAGGGTTGATTTCGTCAAGGAGTTTGCCATGACGCTTCAGCACAAAACACCCGAAGTGCAGGCGACGTCGAATAAGCACGAAGATCCCGCTCGCCTGATTGGTCCACCATTCGAGCCGACGTGCGTCTACGACATGTTGACTCACCTCAAGTTGAATGCGTTCGAAGGTCGCCAAGAGGACGCCGAGGAGTTTTTGTCCTGCTTGCTCAACGGTCTGCATGAAGAGATGGTGAAGGCCGTGTCGGTCAGCAGCAGCGACGACGCAAAAGGTTTGAGATAATTTTAACTTTGTTGTTGTTGTTGTTTCTAGGAAAATAGGCCTATTGCTTTTGTGGTTTTCAGCTAATAATGACAGCGAGAACTCGGCCTTCGCTAATGGCAGCGTGGAAGCCGACCCGGAGCACGACAGTGCCGACGAGGACGGGTGGAACCTGATCGAGCCGCACAACAAGAGTTCCGTTACACGATCCGTCAGTTTGCTATTTAATCTAATTTATTATTTTACCTTTAGAAACATTTAAATTCAAACAATGAAACAGCTTTTTTTTCTTAATTAAAAATTAGTCATAAGTTCAACTTGGAACAATTTTTTTTTGCAGACGGAATTCACTTCCAGTCCGTTGGCGGACATCTTTTGCGGAAGAATACGATCGGCAGTCCATTCGTCGTCCAAGTCCAGCCCCAGCGTCATGCTGCAACCCTTCTTCACTTTGCCGCTCGATGTCCAGGTGAGATTTTTTTATTATAAATCGGTTTGTAAAAGCAATTCTATTTGTATTTATTGTATTTAATATTCAGTCGGAGAGTGTGAAGACGGTTGCGAACGCCCTCCACGGTTTCGTTATGAAGGAGTCGCTGCTGGACTACCACTGTGCCAAAACCAAGCAGGAAATCGCCGCCTCCAGACAGATGACGCTCGAGAAACTTCCGCCCGTCTTGATTTTGCACTTGAAACGCTTTGTCTATTGCATGGACGGCGGATGCATGAAGGTCTCAAAGAGGGTCGACTTCGACGTCGATCTTTGTCTTAAGAAAGGTTCGATCTCTTACTTTCTCTTAACTTTTCTTTCTATTAGTAGACTTAATTACAGTAATAAAAATTTCATTCACGCCAAATTCACGATCTGAATTAAATATTTATACAATTAATTTGACTTATTTAAAAATTTAATTTAATTCTTTTTAATTTGACTTAATTTAATTCTACATGTATTTGGCTAACTTAATTTAATTCTATTTGACTAACTTCATTTAGTTTAATCCAATTTAATTTGATTTCTTTTATGGAAGTTTCAATTGTTTTTTTTATTTTCAATATTTCAGAATTGCTTTCACCAGCGACTAGGGCGAAGATATCAGAGAACCAAAGGACTTACAAATTGGTCGCTGGTTCGTTTATGTTTATTCTATATCTATTTAATTTTCTATTCTATATCTTTTTAATTTAAATTCAATTTTCTTTCCAGGTCATTGGATTAAGTCTTAATACTGATTTTAAGTTTAAATTTGTTTTGATTAATTTTTTTTTCAATTTATACAGGTAAATAATATTTATAATTAGATAATTACTTAAATATATTTAACTCCTTCTCCTTTGCAGTTGTGTATCACTGTGGCAGTGAGGCTGTCAAGGGACATTACGTCACCGATGTTTATCACCAAGGCGGTAACGTGTGGTTTCGAACGGACGACAGCCGCGTTGTGTGCGTGCCGTTGTCGAAGGTTCTCAACCCTCCGACCCATTTCGTGCCCTACTTGTTCTTCTACCAGCGGATGGACACAGTGCATCAGCAGCAACAGCAGCAGCAAACTAAAAACAAGTGAGAAGGATAAGTGACGTTATTCAACCTTTTGTGGTTTTTGGTTTTTTTTTTGCTTAAAGGACCTTTGCTTTATTGGACGAACAATCGAGGCGATCACATCAAGACGAGTCAGACGACACATCGAAGCAGAGTTACCCTCCCACCCTTGACCTTTTCTACTTGTAGGCCTATACTGTGTTGTTGGTTGCCATGCCAACGGGCCTTTACAGTCTTCGAACGTGAGTGAAGTACTCTTGCTTACTAAAGAACGTTAGTAAGTTATCTTTTTTTGCATCAAGAGCGCTTCCTTTGCCTTAATGTTCATGTATATAAAGAAGCGCGAGTCGCGACGTACAGTGCGTTAGCAAAGTCTGACCATGCATTTTGTTTGTTTGTCTATGTTTTAAAGGTCTTGCACGTTTTATACAAGTTGACGGGACCGTCGACGCAGCCGTTGTACCTCTTTTGCACTGGAAAAAAAAAACTAGGCGTTTGTATGGTGGCTCAGGAGGATAATTGTTTGGAAAAACACTTTTTTTGACTTGCCGAAAATATTTCTGCTTCAAATTTCGGAACACTTATTTTCTTGTAAAAGAAATGATTTTTTTCAATTATCCTTCAGGACAGCATGTTTTAACTGGTGCAATCGTGATACACAAGGTGTGTTCAGGTCTTTAGACGTGTTGAAATGATGATGAATCACGTGTTCGTAGTTTGTTTATTTTTCTTTACTATCCCCAAAAAAATGCAACTTGCCTTATATCAGATATAGTGTGATCGAACCAATATTAGTTGCGTTATTGAGTCATCAGTTCATCATCGTCATCATCATTTATTAGTCCATTTGGATTTTTTGCAAAATGGCCGCCTGTGTGGGTCTATTTTGCCAGGCTGGGAAGCACTGCTGGTTATACTGTAAGCTTAAAAGGGGCATTTGAGTTTGCGCTGTTATTTTAAAATCTGATGTCCACATAATTCCTGTGTGCTTTTTTTTATCAGCGCGCTATGCTTGAAGTAAGCCTAATGTTTTCCTCTGATGTTTGTCTTGTGTTTCTAATTATGCAACAAAGATTTCATTCAAATGCGGCGCTCGCCATGCAGTTAAACGACATCATTTAATTGAAGGCAAGTGTTTAAATTGAACCGGAAAATTTAAAAAGAAATTTCTATTTTTCAACTTTCTAGGCGCTTGCATAAGATTTTTTATTGCGGTTAAAATTTTTAACCTCAGTTAAATATCACGATTAGTATGCAGGATTTTGCCCAGGCCCAATTTATAATTAGCGATAAATATATATTTAATATAAAAAATATTTTATTTTATATTTACTGGCCCACGCTGTATGGCAAACTAGCTAGGCCTCTAGGACTATTACAAATGTATTCAGCAAAGTCCTACAATCCTACATTTAAAAATTTTTTGCAGAAAAAATTCAAGTTTGCAAATTATTTAATTATTTTAATCATCTTTTGATTGTTGGTGTGCACTTCACGTTAAACGTATTTTATTTCAATCTTTTCCGCACATTTACATAATATATATTGGTTTGTTTGACGGATTAATAATATTAATTACAGTGTGAGTACTACATACATGATAATAGTTATTAATATGAATTCGTTACAGAGTGTTTAGGCAAAACAAAAAATTAATTAATCTGGTTGTCAAAGACTATTTTTCTCATCAAATTGTTTGTGCGCGCCCACGTATTCTAGATATACAGGCCAATTAATCTGTTTGTTTTTTGTTTTGTTTTTTCAAAATATGCGGTACTTATTTGAAGCTATTAATTAATTCTTTTCACCAAATTACTGTTATATAATTAGTAGGTCTTAATTAGCCTTTCATAATTACTAGTACTTATACAATAGCTTACAAGTTAGCTAGCTAATTTTGTGGTGATCGTTTTTCTTGCAAACCTGAAATAAATTTTATTGGAAATAAATACAAATAACGTCTTTAGTAGTTATCGATTAATTATCATCTTCGATGAGATTAATCGGTACCGCAAGAATAGCTAACTTTAAAGCTTATTAATTTCTTAATTATTATTTAATTTAGTTATTCTTTTATTTGTTGCTTATTTGTTACTTATTTATTCTTTGTTAGTTATTTCCTATTATTTGTTTCTTATTTCTTTATTATTTGTTTATTTGTTTCTTATTTATTTCTTTATTATTTGTTTCTTATTTCTTTATTATTTGTTTCTTATTTCTTTATTATTTGTTTATTCGTTTCTTATTTATTTGTTTATTATTTATTCTTTGATTTGTTATTTATCTTATTAATTTTATTCTTTTATTTCTATACTTATTCTTGTTTATTGTTTATTTATTATTAATTTTATTCATTCTTGTTTATTATTTAATTT
The DNA here is from genome assembly GCA_034700265.1 of Polyzonium germanicum. Lineage (NCBI taxonomy): Eukaryota > Metazoa > Arthropoda > Diplopoda > Polyzoniida > Polyzoniidae > Polyzonium > Polyzonium germanicum. The sequence goes on along the minus strand of JAQIYI010000383.1, from coordinate 11,061 downwards.
ATATATTGTTTTTATTATTTAATTTATTGTTTTTATTGTTTTTTTATTATTTGTTTATTTTATTCCTTTTTTTATTTGCTTCACTTGTTATTTGTTATTGAATTTTATTTATATTTACCATGGCGCATGCGCATATGCTGGAAGTTGGAAGCCGCCTGTGTTGTAGGTTCGATTCCCGCATTGAACCTCGGCGTTTTCTACTTTGTTTTTAATTTGTAGGCGGTCATACTTGTGCTGAGCACACTCCCATTCAACTGAATCACTTTGAAAATTCAAACTTCTAAACTTAGCGCAAAGGACAATAGTTCGAGAAAAAGAAGAAGAAATCACTGTCAGATGATATCACGCTCAGGTGACCCTCTTTCCTCTTAATTGTTTCTCACTTATTTTGCTGTTGCGCAACGTTCTTCGATTCTGGTTACTGGAAAATAAATCCAAAGACTATTCCTCGAGCCTCGGTATGTATTCCTGCAAGTTTTATGTAGGCTCAGCGACAGTACTCTCGGTAGAACGGTGAGAACGAAGATCAGGCTTAAAGTGGACCTAAAGTACAGGGTGGGAGATTAGGCCTGAAGTACAGACTGGGCCTGCATACACTGTACAATCAATATGTCATGAAAATGGGTGATTAGAGGTCATCTCGATCGCCGTCCATTGTTTTGTAGAATCTTGGTATTATTTGACCCCAGGTACCTTTATTTAGACTAGGCATGTGATACATGCACTTTACTTATGGTCCCGTAGGTCTATCACCAATCACAGCTGACTTGAGCTTGTCTTACTCGATCCTGCATATAGCCACTACCCACCAGCCAACATGAATCGTCTATTTGGTCGCGGAAAACCAAAGGAGCCGCCGCCCAACCTGACCGACTGCATCTCCAGCGTATATTTATAATTCATTGCTCTTCTTTCTTAAATAGCTTATGATAGCTAAAATTAATAACTAAGTAGGTCTTACGTGTATGATGACGAATCGATATAACTCGATCGTGTCCAGGTTGACGGCAGAGCTGAATCCGTCGACAAGAAGATGGCTCGCCTGGATCAGGAGCTCAAAAAGTACAAAGATCAAATGAAGAAAATGAGAGATGGTCCAGCCAAGGTCATTTATTAATTATTGCATTCAACTTTGCGTCAGAATCTGCTTTTTAATGAGTTTACCCACCTATAGCCAATCACTGTTGACCTCCAGACAAATCCAGATACAGATAAATAAAAAATAAAACAAATAATCGCATAAAACAAAGACAAAACAAATAAATAAAACAAATAAACACATACCGCTACGCTATGTGATTGATTAAAAAGCAGATCACGAGATCAGCATGATACTGATATCAATAAATTAACTTAATTCGTGTCATTCAATTGTTTCTAATTGGCAGAATGCAGTGAAGCAGAAGGCGTTGCGCGTGCTCAAGCAGCGCAAGATGTACGAGCAGCAGTACAACAACCTGCAGCAGCAGTCGTTCAACATGGAGCAGGCGAACTTCGCGACGCAGACGCTCAAGGACACTCACTCGACCGTGCAGGCCATGAAGACCGGCGTGCAGGAAATGAAGTCGGCCTACAAGCGAGTGAACATCGAGGACATTGAGGTACGTTAGACTCGATTAAGTCGGCCCTGAAATAAAAAACCACAAATATAAGCTTAATGCATATATTGCATACAGTATGTAAAATGTAATTAAGAATACAAAGGATTTTTCAAACCTTTTTTTTTAAATGTACGGTATTTATATTTCAGGACGTGCAGGATCAATTGGAGGTTAGTGATAGCTGAAATTCATTATATTCCAATGGAAAAACTTTGCGAGGTTTTCAACCTTTTTAATTTTGACCGATTGTAGGACATGTTGGATCAAGCCAATGAAGTACAGGAAGCGCTCGGACGCAGTTACGGAATGCCCGAAGTCGACGACGACGAGTTGGAAGCTGGCAAGTGTCGGCGAAAATTAAACAAAATATATTATCAGGCTTAAGTTGGATCACATGAATTGGGTCCCGTCGGGTCGCGTGATGAAAACCAAACTTTAGATCTGGTTAGATTTTTATTTGAGTCATTTAAATGTTGACAGAACTGGAAGCGCTGGGCGACGAGATCGGACTCGACGAAGACACTTCTTATTTGGACGAGGCCGTGAGCGCACCGAATGCGCCGACTAGAGAACCTGGAGCTGAAAGCGTCACGAACAAGGCGAGTTTAGCGGAAATTGTAAAATTATCAAATTTGAATAAGAGTTCGCGCTGGATGCTGAAGGAAAGGCACATCACGGTTTCGGCTGACGCTGACAATTTTAATTTTAATTTTAATTTGAGCTTCAGTTGATTTAACTTGACAATTTTAAGGTTACGAAAAAGCGACGTTCAGCTATTCGCATGAGTGTAATTTTATATATTATTTTTACAGGATGGAGTTCTTGTTGACGAATTTGGTTTGCCGCAGATTCCAGCCACGTGAAGGACGGAAAGCTGAGGAAACTTGATCGGTTTATCCAGCGCTACAAAAATGTAAAACGCTTCTTTGTTTATTTCTTTTTGTTTTTTGTTTGTTTCTAAGTTCGTCTGTTTCCTACAATATTTATATATATGGTCTAGTTTATACATAATCTCCCAATAAAATTTTTATTTGATTTTGAGGCTTAGAAGTAGTATTTATTACTAAAATGTCCGAGTTAGCTGATCGAGGATCACGGCGGCGATTTTGCCTTCGATTTGGCGCAATTGGCGATTTGGCCAATACAAGTAAAATCGCTAGTCGCGACAAATCGCACGCAAAATCGCTATATCTTGAGGATGCGCCCTATATGGGAGGCCACTGGGGTCGTGGGTTCGAATCCTTTTCTTGGCCGTTGTGTGTGTTTTTTACGTTTCTTTTATTTAAATTCTAAGTCTGGAAGATTCCAAATAGTGGTTTTGTACAAAAAACACATATTTGTTTCTAGAAAAAATAAATTTATAGAAGTTCTAATCAAAGAAGAAAAAAAAAATCGCTCAAAGACATCGATGATATCGATATCGTCTCAGTTGCCAAATCGATGTTCTTGTTTTTTTTTCGCGCTTCCCGAATTCCCGTCGTCGGCTTCTCTTTTGCGCGAAATTCCTCACTGCGAAGAAATTATAAAGTAAAAAAAAGTTTCGCGGATTATAATTAATTAACCAACTAGTTAAGTGTAAACAAGTTGTGCGATACAGAGCCTAGAACGAAGATTGTCCCGTAAGTTGCAATTCTTTAATTTCTTCCACTAGGCCTAAGTTAGGCCTAAAGTTCATCGTCAGGCCTAAATATTAGCCTTTTGTTTGTTTTAATATGCCTAATTCGGCCGGCATATGTAGGCCGCTATTTTGCGGCGATATCGACTGTGGTCGTCGTATATGACAATTTGAATGTTTGTGCGTGTCATGTCAATAGTAGGCTAGGTCTACTTATAGTAGGCCTCGTTATACGCAAGCAGCGTACACTGTAAAGGTTGAAGGTTAAAAATGGATTTGAAATAAAATTTCAAATACAATTGTACATGTAAGCATGCGTAAAGGGACCTGAACAATTGTTTCACGTTTTCCTCAATAGATGGCTTCGTGTGTTAACGCGTTTTTTTCAGATCTACGTGAACCTTAATTAATTACAGGATGTTAGGCCTAGCTGCAGTAGTTGGCTTGAACGCTTTCAGTATATGTTGTCCTATTTAAGCGTTCGCTGTTCTTGTATCCTCAAGAGGTTGCGTTAAGTCGCTGCATTTAGTCGCTGAATTTATAAGCATATGGGCCGAATGACGTGTGACGTCATTCGCGCAGGATAAGCTACACCCTACACGTAAAAATGAACGGAACGCTAAACAAGTAGATCAGTTGTAAATTATTCTGGCTAGACGCTCGCCAAGCAGGGATATTTTACAAGTAGGTTGAAATGGCGACGTCATTAATTATAGCGTTCCTTTGCGATTTTTACGTCGTGTAGCTTATCCTGGAGATTCTGCATACGCGAAGCCAGGAAAAGCGTCGTATCTTTCAAACTATTCTCAATCAAGATATGGCGGCGAACACCAACTCAGAAGATTTGTGGCTGTCAATGGAGGTGGAAAACGAAGATTTAAGGTAGTACGCCTATAGGATTACACTAACCTAGTTTATGCTTACTTACTCAAGTACACTTATGCCTTATTCGGACCAGGAGGCGGGTCAAATCGAAATGGCCTCCTGGTCCGAACATGGTGCAAGGCTGCATATGCAGTAATGGAATTTATTGACGGCTAAGGCTGCTATCACTAGCGGAACTAGCATGACTCAAGCCTGACTCACCCAAGTTGGGCAGTGGGTGAGCCACGTTCAAGTCATGCTGGAGAATCACCTTATACCCGCTAATGATACCAGTCTGGGTCTGAATAACCCTTGCATACGCAGCCATGCTTGGAAACAAATACCCATCCACTTGCACTAAAATATGTATTTTTGAAAAGCCAACAAGGATCAAGGAAGAGCATAGTGCGATTCAACTGTTTCCACGACATCATGTTGCTGCGCGAGGTGAACGCGCAGAATCCGTTCGGCCACCAACATACGAAACATACGTGGGACTGCGTGGCCACGAACCTCCGCACCTACATGCCCGAGGTGACGAGCCGAACATGCAAGGAACGCGCGATGAGACTGCTCAAGTTTTTCAAAGCTCGCGACATGATCAGCCTTCGCAGATCGGGAACGGGCGAGCAATACGCGGAGAAAGAGCAACTGTTGCAGGTTCGTGCAAATTGAATTCCCCACTGGGAATTCTTAGATTGCTTTTTTAGCTTGCACCTTAACTACTTGTGTTTAGGAGTTGAAAGACTTGGAAGAGGAAGGAGCTGTGGAACCAGTCAACATCGTCAGGCCCATCAAGGCAAGAAAGAAAGAAGCAAATGCTGCCGAGTTACGGACTCGCGCATCAACCTCACTGGTTGGAACACCATCTACAAGCGAAGATGGTACAGACCCCGTTCAGAATTGGTTTTTTTTTTTTCTTACAAAGCTTTGCAGGGCTGAACAAAGCAAAATTTTCCATTGTTCTATATTTGGTTTATTTGGGTATTTTTATTTTGGCATTTTGCTTTTTAGTTCGATTTTAGTTATATTTTTTTAAATTAATTTAATTGTATAAATTAGATCTAGGAAATTAATTTGACCTTAAATCGTATTTCGTTGTTTGTTCCAGACGCTGATGAGCAGAATCAGATGAAGAACACTTGCACATGTGGCAGAGGTTCCGCTCAGAAGCGAGCTAGCAGCTGTTCGGCACTTGCTGATTATTTAGCGAAGAAACAGGCGGCCGAGATCGTGTCGATGGACAAAGATCGTGAAGTGAGGCTGGCAGAATTGGAAGTCGAAAAGCGGAAAGTTACGATCGACGAACGCAAAGTCGAGATTGAGCAACGCAAGCTGGAGTTGGAGGCCGAGCGGTGGCGAGAGGATAAGCAAGACAGACGAGACCGATGGCGAGAGGAGAAGGAGGAGAGACGGGAGCAGCGAAAAATGCTCATGGATTTAATTAGGTCGTCAAAAAAAGAATAGGGCCCTGGAAAATGTGCCCTCAAATCAAACACATGTAGCGAGTCCATATTTCATAATTACCATTTTCATTACCGGTAATAAAATTTCATATTTGATAATGAATCAAAGCCTTTTCATTAACGGGGCTCTTTGGCTCCGCATCAATTCTTTCGGATTGTAATTAACTGCAATTTTAATTAATTACAGCCTAAATTAATTTAGATCGTAATCAGTTAAAATATAAATTGAGATTAATTAAAATTAATTCATTTCATTTCCTTATAAAATTCTAATTAATATCAGTATTAATTAAATAACGAATAATTAAAAAAATAGATACTTATTTGAATTATTTAAACTTGTAATTAATTAAAATTGTGATTATTTGTAATTAAACGAGCGTACATGTAAGTGATTAAAAGTTTAATGAATTAAATTTTTTAGTTTAAATCAGATTGTACAAGTCGTGATTAATTGAAATTCTAATTTTACGATTCATTACGATTATATTAAAAATGTAATTGTTTAGCCAAATTCAAATTGCAATTAATTAAAAATGTTATTTTCAATTTTCAATTTGTCGTGATAAGATTATCAAGACACTCCAGTGACTGACGTTGGAGCAGCATCAGCGTGAGGACATGGACAGCATAAGATCATCCTCCAACCCATTGGCACACGCGTGACAGTCTCATGGTCAAGTCTAAATTGAGCATACATCGCAAAAAACAACAGCACCACATGAAATGACGATCCTGCGGAATGCCGACCATTGTCACTCGCTTAGTGCCGGCATGTGGGACATGCGCAAGTCCGGGCGGCTCGTTGACATCGCCATCCATTGCCACGGACACTCGACGAGGGCGCACCGAATCGTGCTCAGCGTCTTCTCGCCCGTGCTGCGAGCCTCGCTGGTGCCGAGCCATTGTCATGGTCACCCTCAGGTGATGCCCGACGCGCTGCCCACGTGCCTGTCGCTGGACAACGCCGTCGAGCGAGCCTTGGACCTGGAGATCTTGCTCGAGTTTCTCTACCGCGGCGAGGTGGCACTGCCCGAGGCTGCGGGCTTGCAGAGCCTGCTCAGGACGGCCAAGTGTCTGCAGATTGACAGCCTGGTAGAAGCCATCCAGCTTGCCTCGACGCCAGCGCCTCCTGTCGAGTACGTGACCATCAAGGCCGAGCCTTCGCATGTCCATGTCAACAACGACCATCATCATGGTTATCGCGCCAAGACGTCTGAAAAATGTAGCCGAAGGCCTTCATCCACCAGCGAGGATGTGATGGTCGATGGCGTTATGGCCAACCACCGAGCGATGGGTAAGTGTCAAGAAATATTGGGTACGGTACCCGTATTTTTTAGAGACTTGGGTCGCGAAAAATTAGAAAAATCGAATTGGGCCACCAATTTACAGGAACTAGGTTCACAAAAGCAAAAATCCTTCCTTCCTTCCTTCCTTCCTTCCTTCCCTCCTTCCTTCCTTGTATAGGTTTTTAGTCTATTTAGGTAATTTTAAAAGCATTCAGAAATCAAACTTCACAAAGCCGTTTTAGATGAGGTATTTACGGGAAAAATTTTTTGTTGACATCAAGGTGATCTACGTTGCCAACCGTGCAACAACCACTCGGCGACGCTGTCATCATCGGCTTTTTACGACGCGCATTCGCATTCTCAGCCCAGTTTCTCGACTAATTTGCAAGATGGCCATGCAGCAGCAGAAGCGCAGGCCGGCTACATGTCGGACGAGTACGAAGCGTCCGACGATGTGGACAACGTCGACGACGACGATGACGCAGAGTTCGACTTCGAAGACTACGGCGAGTGCGAGCAGGAAGAGTCGCCCTTGGTCGACCAGCAGCAATTGTCGTCGTCGGCAGCAGCAGCTGGTGACGAGGCGGCCGCAGCCGGCAGTCGACCGATGAAAAAGAGACGCTTCAAGTGCAAGCAGACTTGCAACAAGGTGTTCTACAGCAGAAGAGGCTACATGGCGCACATCAAGAGCCACGCGGTGCCCACTCGGTGCCACAAGTGTCCAATGTGCGCGTTCATGACGGGTCAGAAGTGGACGCTCATCAACCACCTGGCTATCATCCACAAGGTTTGTTCACATTGTTTTTCTTCCGGGACTGATTATGATAAGACTGGTATTTTTCTACCCCCTCTGAGGAAAACTTGAACCTGTCTCGAGTGTTGGAAGGACAGACTCCAGTTCCGTTCAAGTTTTGCTTAAAACGCTTAGGGATACCAACCAATATTCAACTTGGAAATAGATAAATACAAATAATTGTTCTTTAAATAAATAAATAACTATACAAATAAATAATTAAATTACAACAAATAAAGCATAAATAGGCCTAGGCCTAGCCTAAATAAATAAAAATTAAACAAATAGAAAGCCTAAATAAATACAAATGAAATAAATAGAAAGCCTAAATGAATAAATACAGGCAGGTGTACAAATAAATAGCGATAGAATAAATTAACCTGATTTTTTAGATTGATAATTAATTATCAATCTAAATAATTAACGAAACGAAATGCGAATTATAATTCGCGTTTCGTTTCGCAAGCAGAAAAGCACGTCGTCGAACAAGGTGTTCACAGTGATCAGTCCCGCGGTGATAAGCAACGAGAAGGCCCGCGAGTACCTGGCCGAGGCCGAGACGGGCCGGCTGGACGAGTTCGTCAACGATGTGCCGGCCATCAAGCCGAGCGGCGGCGAAATCCTGCTCTTCAAGACGTCCAACAAGGCGGACGATTGCAACTACCTGCGCGACGGCTATAACTTCTGGCAGCTGGGCAATCGCGTGACCAAAGAGCTGGGCCTTCGACGAATCTACTTTAAGCTACATCGCGGCAGTCGGCAATTCGCAGAAGGATTCTCGCGCTACGTCTTCAAGTTGACGACGCCAGCCAACGAGCTCAACCAGTACGTGCTCGTGCACTACGTTGGCGACGAGTCGGTGTATGAGCCTGTGTCGCACGGCAACACCAAGGAGTTCAGGATCGCCAAGATCACCAGTCATCAGCCCGGGGTGCTGCTCAAGCCGACCGCGCTCAATGCGTGCTCTGAACACGACCAACAACAGCAGCAGCAGCAGCCAAAGGTGAACGAACCGATCCCATCGACCAGTAATTTCAATGACGATCCCCATTCTCAGCTTCCGTTCGCGACAACCATGACCGAATTACACTGAAAGCTTTTTTGTTTTAAAGCTGCATATATGGTTTCCACTACTCAACCTAATCGCATTCAACTTAGTCGAACTCGATGATTAATTGCATGCTAATGCAACCCCTAACCTAGAGAGTGATCTCTTGAGCCACGGGAGCTGCCATTTATCTTAATTAAACTGTCCTCAATTTGGGTAGTGAGAACACAGCTTTAAAGTTTTAAGAGTTTACAGTTAGAGTGAAAGTTAAGTCCAGTTTGGATTTTGATCAATTAGATCGATACTCAGAGCGAACCATTTGGAGAACAAATAATTTTCTTTGAATATTAATCTTGTTTAGATTTCAACAACTACGCGCTTGTGTGTGTGAATGTCAAAATGCCAAACAGTCAAAAGGTACGTTTTCTGCTATACATGTAGTTCTCAGTAGGCCTACAGTTGAATCCCTTTGCCATATCGAGTAAAAATCAAACGTGAAAGAATTCGCCATTTTGGATTTACAATTTATTAATCTATGCAGCATTTTGTTTTTTTAAATTTTACTCGCTTTATTTCCAGCCCTTTGAATGCCGCCTTTTCTTGCTGCCAAGGTAATTTCATCGAGCAAAGTAGGCCTAAGATTTTCACGTTCGACTTATAAAGGTCAGTTACTATCTTCGATGACGATGTCACAATGCCATTTTCAATATTGAGCAACGGCACATGTCATACATATGTAATGAGAGCCTAAATGCGACATAAAATCAAAACAATTTAATGCCGTTTTTGGCGTCCAGCAAAGTCACAAACTAATAAAAGATTTTATGTCGCATTGTTGACCTCGATCTTATACACAGTACGTGGAGACACTCCGCCAGACTCTCCAAGTAGGTAAAAGTCTATTTGACGATTAATGGAAAACGCAGTGTGAATGCAAAACGTACGTGACGCGCGATGCATCTTGATGATGGTTAGTTAACTAATTTCGCAATTCTGCACTGATGATATATCACATTGGCTTGATGCAATATTCTTGTTTATTTAAGTTTTTATTGTCTTAATTTGTTAATCCATTAGGCCTATTTATTTTATTTGCTCTAGATTTTTTTATTTAAATTCTTTCTTTTTATTTTCTTTATTTTGAGTTATTTTAGTTTTTCATTTTTTGTTGCTCCTTTTTTGAATCTTAATAATTTATTGAATTTTTTTTTCTAACCAACTTATAAACGTTTTGTTTATCTGGCTCCCAAGATCATATGACTTATCGTGCGATGAAATTTTGCTCTATTGTGACCAAGAATAATAAGTTAATAACATGCAATGCACGCGCAGCGGACATGAAATGTGCAATTTTGATCATGAAATCTCATTAAATTTCAGATGAATTTTAAGGGACGGTCAAGGTTGATCGTTAAAGAGGCCTGTTTCGTGATCATTCTGAATTTCTGATTAGTAAATCACCTCATCGAGCACTCTGCAGAACCGAATTCTGACATCAACCGGAAGTTCCTCTTTGAGCAACATAACCGTAAATTAAACCATGATGCACGCACGGCACACCGGAAGGTTTAAAACATCAAATTCAAAGGGAAGTTGCAAACAATAGAATTGCAATTTCCAACCAATAGTGAATAAACAAATAAAAATAAAATTACGTAAGCCACATCCGGTGCTTGAAGGCTATTATGAACGGAAGGTGATACCGGTACGAATCAGTCTGTTTTGGTAAACAACAAACTGCGCATGAAGAGTTTATTCAACTTCTGTATATCAATTTCAATGTTAAGCTTAGGCCTACAGGCCTACACTTGTATGCACAAATTGAATAAACCATCCGGCATAGCGTACTTGTTAATTAACTATAGATTTATTTTTGAATTTTCCGTTTTAAAGGAGGAGCGACAAAATGTTTGACTTTTTTTAGTTTAAGGTTTTTCAAATCACTTTATTTTTAAAGATAATATTTTTTTGTACCTTTTATTTTTGCAATAAAAATGCCTATTTTTTTTAGCATTTTTATTGTAGGGTAACCGTCACTTCCGGTAAACGATATGTGCTTCATCGAGATGCGCACCCCGTGACGCTCTCTAGCGTCTCACGTGACACTCTCTGGCATCTCACGTGGCACACGTCATGCGTTTTCGTTCATCGTAGACATTCATGGAATAAAACCCGGGGCTTCGTTTACCTTATATTCAAAATGGCGCTTCCCGTGAGTGAAGTTGAAAGTGCGTTTGATTCAGGGGTGCTTTCGAGGGCATACGCGGTGGTACGCATTACCCCCACCTCATGATCTGCTCAAATTGCCTACCCCCACCTCGAATTTTGCCCAACTTGAGTTCCACTTCAGTTTTTTGACATTTGTATTTTTTTTTCCTATTTTTT
>JAQIYI010000382.1:0-20238 GCA_034700265.1 Polyzonium germanicum | reverse complement strand
TGACGTAAGTGACAACTTCCGTCGTCCTGTCGTCCGTCGTCCGTCGTTGCAAATTGTCGTTAGTGTGAAACCAGGGTCAGGAGTACCTTTTCCTAGGTGATCTTCATTTCAAATGCCAATTTCAGAAAACAAACAAAATGAAATTGCAATTTGTTTGCTCTCTTTTGGTCGGCGGCCATGTGCAGGAAATGAGAAATGTCCTCGATGGCCGCCGGACGCGCGCAGACGTCGTCGGCCCCTGTTGGAATATAAATAAGAGGAGTTTTCTCGTTTGTTTGTGTGTCTGGTGGTGGTGGGGTCGAGTCGACCACTTATCAAGTGATTGCGAAGGACTTTCTTAAACATGTCTTTCTTCTTTGTCCAGTGTCTGTTTGACTGCATTCAATCTGGCAGCAGGGCGTTCAAACGATGGCGAATATAATACTGCAAATACGTGCCGGCACCGGAGATTAGGCAGACGCATTAAGCTCCGAGCATGGTCGGTGTTGCCTGCCAGAATGGGGGAAAGATTTGACGCTCATCCGCAAACATCACTTTGAAACCAGTTTGTTTGCATTCGCGGTGCAGTCGTTATTACAGCCTAATGGCTGGATTTCCTCTAACAATGGCGCCGAGGAAGAAGAACAAATCAATAGCACACGCAGGGAAAAATCCACTTCTCCGTGCTGCGTTCGCACTGCGTCCGAAATAATCCCACCCAAATGCTAGATACACTCTCTGAAAGCGCTTTGCAATTTCAATTGCTTCATGTTTTTAAAGCGCGATGAAATCTTCAAACTAACTAACTAACTAACTACAACAAACTAGATAGGCCTACTATAGAACAAAGTAACAAAAGCAGTAAGGCTTTTGTTATACACGATGTTCCGCGCCACTTAATTGGACGCCGCCATTGCAAATATGGTTGGATTGGTTGCATATATTGCCGTTACATGGACCTCTCATGGACGCTAAAGTCGGCGTGAGGCGTCACTGCAGAATTCAGCTGTAGTAGACGGCAGAACACCTAGATGGCGCCAAAGTGGCCACGCATGCGCAAACACGATGGAGCAGACGACTAGTGGCTACATGACCCTTAACATCGGTGTTAACAAAGTCAAGTCATCGTGAAAGGGTGGTTTTGCTAACATCGATGTTAGGTGAAACGCCTTCGATGCGACGTGTTTACATGGACCCCCTTTAGCTAACATCGATGTCATTTTGGGTCCAGGTAACGGCAATAATAGACTACAATGGAAACGCGGCGCTTTGACCTTTCGCCTTATCCATTGCAGCCTATGGCACCACATTTGCAATGGCGGAGCCCATACTTCCGGTGAAACATCATGTATACGGCATTCCAAACAATATGGTTGGTCGAACAAATTATCACGCTTATTATCTTGTACTTGGATATACGATTTGGGAATATGCGTCCGGGCAAACAAACAAACATAGAAGCGCGGCCCATTTCCCCCTGCTGTTGGTCCTTCGCTCGCTGGGACAATCAAATTAAATGTTTGAATTTCTCTTCTTAATCCGTAATCCTCTTAAGGTAAAATGGAATAAATCCTCGCATGATATCTAATCCAGGAGGTCTGATCCTGGATCGAACTGGCCGTCTTTTTTATCTGGCTGATTGAGTTGACATCTAGGCTAAGTAGGCATAGGCCATGCCAGCTCTAGACAGGTGGATCAAGATGGATTGGGCCTAATCACATTGGAAAAAGCGCAGACGTTTTCCTCTGGTGCGTCTTGCTCATTTTGCACCTGCGGGGTACCTCTGGGCCTACTCATTCGAGTCGATGGGTCTCTTAATGGTCGGCCATGGGGGCAAACGATGCCTGTTTCCATCAGCCAGCCAAAACACATGTCCGTCTGCCTTCTGTCACGCGTGCATTTGAAACAATGCAAGTTTCCCGCATTATTTTACACCGACTCTTGTAGGCCTACTTGATCTCTCTTATTTAATGCTTTTAACTTTTCACTTTGCCATTCGTGCATTCTCACAGACAGTTAGTCCAAATCTAGGCCTATCTCTTCATGTGCCGGATGGTTTTATTGTTAACCAAATCTGTAACATAAAGAAATCAAGTCTACAGGGTGTGCATTGCATCAGATGTCCTAGTGCACTTTGAATAAACACAGCAACTAGAAACGTCAATTTGCCATTAAGTGTGCCACAAATTCTTGTCAAATTGGCTTTAGCATTGGCCAGGGGCTAGTTGCCAATTGAGAATTCCCAATGCGTGTGTCTCCATGGCTCCAGCCTTCGGCCTATTGGTCAATAAACTCAATATGCGCGGCTCTACAATGTAATCATTTCATGGGTCAGGTCAGCTTCGACTCCAGCCGCGTCATTTTTATGAACAGTGTGCGACTGCCGACTGGCAGTTATTCGCAATTTCCCCTATAATAACACGGCTCGTACACAATGGCGGGGCCTAATGTGAAGGTACATGGCCGACTCGTGTAGCCTGAAATAATAAATTAATAATGCTGGGCACGGCTTCCATACGCTCGTCGTATTTTCTTGCTCGAGCGTTTCGTCAATTCTTATCGATCGACGTGTACGGATGTTGTTGTTGGAGTCGTCGAATCAATTGGCGTCGCTAGCAGTCCGACGCGAGCTGTCTGAGCGTCTTGACCGCCGCCCGACATCTAATCCGGCCATGCATCTGATCACGAGTTCATCAGTATTTCTTCGGCCTGGTGCACAGAATGTGGTAAAGTCCTGCAAGCAGGAATTTATCAAGTGGACACTTGTTCACTCGTTGGCCGCGATAATGTGCACCGCGTAGGCCTGCTTTGGGTCAGGGACGCGCGTCGGATGGTGTCCATAAGTCACGATTCGCGTTTAGATACCTTGCGTCTTGGCCAATGGCCATGTCTTCATTTCTGGACGAGAGGAGGCCTGCTGCAGACGGGGCTTCATCTTGTTGCCGTTTTTTCATGAAGCAATTTATTAAAAAATCCATTTTTATTGGTTGTTTACTCGCTTTTTCGCAAGATTAGATTTTGCAGCTTGACTGCGCCGCGCCAGTCGCCATGCGCAGTCACAGGCGCTGCGGTGCCGCATTTCCTTTTTCATTCACAACGTTTCTCTCTGGTTGGCCAAGTAACAACGAGCCAAAGGACATTCACGGACGCAGTCTGCAAGACGGCGATGACTCTTCTTCGTTCGTCCAATGGGCGTGGTGAGTAGGCCTACTTATGTGTCTACTTCCGGTTGATTCGCAGCATTTCTAGGGCACTTCCGGTTGTCGAAATGTTACTATGGGGTGTCTATAAACTTCCAGTGATGCACAATTGTGGGTCCCTTACCCTATGAACTGTCACAATAGGCAGAAGGTAGAAGCGTCGCTTATACTCCTTGGCCGGCCATTGGTTTTTCCAGGATTTTTCTTAATTCCTCGGGACAGATCGGTCCACTCCCTCGGACTTTTAGCAACATATTGCACCCTTACTTGTCACAGTAGTTAAAACTGTGGCGCTTTCTGTTGGTAAACAAACTGGTCTTGTTTACTATATTATGGTAGGCCTGGCGTGCCGCACTTTTATTTACTCCAACTCGTACGTTGTTTTCCAACTGTTTCAAGAGATTTTTGCGCTCTCCTACACTGCATTCATGTTTTAGTCGTAGGCCTAGTTAGTGTTTTTTTCTTGTGGTTTGATCATGTTTTTGTTTCTGGCTTTTTTATCACTTTGTGCGTTGTTTGGGTATTTCGTTGTGCAATGCAGCGACAGTGCGTCCTGTAATCCTTATGGACGTAGGCGATTCCGAATATCAATGGGCCAGAAATCCCCAATTTGTCCCTTTCCACTAGGTTGTATTTTTCTTCTGTAAAAAGCCTAGCCCAAGTCTGATATGATGACCATGTCCCCCATTTGTCCATCTTCTTGGTTCATTCGTCATTAGTGAATTCCCAATTGTGTTACCGGTGATCGATGAGACAACGTAACGTGTACATTTACACATTCCTTGGTTGGGCCATCCTTGGCAGCCAAAGCCGACTCACTGGCCACAGTCGTACGTGCGGGTTGTAGGCCAACGCAACGTAAGTTCTTCTTGCTCCACCAACAATGGGTCAATAATAATGCGATGAATATGAAATTATGTAAACAAATAAGAATGAAGTTGTGTACAAAATACGATTACACGCGCAGTTTGACTTCTATGATTAGGCATTGTCCATGCTGTAAATTTCCATTTTGTAGTATTCTTGGTTCGGCAACTAACTGGCAGCGCCTTGTTTTCTATTATTATTATTTATGAATTGGGAGGGAGGGCCAGAAAGTCTCAGTTCTCCAAATAGAAATTGCTTTAACGAAGAAACATATCCGTTTCGCTTTTAGACTACGCTGTTTTAAACGTACTTAAGCCTACTCTGCCGCGTGTCTTCCCAGTGCCAGTTGAATGTGCAGTCAAGTGAGTCAACAGACTACATGACGCTTTGACAGTTCAATTCAGTTCGCTTTCTTCAAGCTCAATTACTTTGAAGTTGTTTTTCAGTGCGGCCAAAATACTTATTGTACATTTTTCTGACTAAATTCAAATGAATCAAAATAATAAACTGTAATCAATTAAACTGAATAAAAAAATCAAATTAAATTTCATAACTGCAATTAATTTGAATAATATGCCAAGCTTTCCTGCCCCGAGCTCGAATCGAGCCCCGATTTGGGGGCAGAGTTGCAATTGAGAATGCTGAATCTCACGCGCCCCAGGTGATTTGTGGAATGACAGAGAAAGCTAATGTTGACACACCTCGTCGCCCTACTACATGATGGACGGATGCGATAAGAGTCGTCAGATGCGACGGCCCTTGCATATCGCATTCCAGGGCAGCACACTCCTTGGCCGTTCGTCGAACACTCAAATGCTGGCGTTTTATTGTCGCCGGCGGACGCAGTCCGGAAATATTTGACAACATTGGATGGAAGAGGAATGTCGTAGCTGTCAACATGTCCCTCCTTATCTCCTTCGATATGTAATAGTGATGGATACTCTGTGGGTCACACGCACGCACACAAAGACATGGCGTCTTCTGCAGCCCCAATTCTTATTCTTACGTCCATTTTAGCTTTTGGGCGCAAGTCGTGGGTCTTAGGCTGCAATCACTAATCCCTTTAACCTTTTAGGGATTACAACTGACGGCAGTTGAGTTCTCAATTGAAGAATAATGTACGTTATGTAACACCTAGGCCCCTACATCTGCTGCTTGCAGAGCCGTGGAGAGTGGGGCACCAAGGGGGCAACTTGCATCGGGCCCCATCAAACCTCTGCAAGGCGGCCTCACCTTTAGGTCTTAATCAAGAAGCTTCCGGTTAGTCTGGGACTCTGTGGGGGGGGGGGGATATTTGTCCTCCTTTATTTCCACCCCGTTTCGTATGACTTCACTTGGACAATGACATGTCGTGGACTCGTGGGTGGACCAGTGGCGGACGTGAGCAGGAGCCATCGCGGCACCATCAGCCGAGATCGCTCGATTGCCGACAGGTGGATGCATGACGCAGACTTGAGACTTATCCGCCCCCGCACGGTCCACCGAACGCTCGTCCTTCGTCGACGACGTCTAGTAGAGGCAAACGAACGACGATGGATCGATAAACGCGTTTTCCGCTCCGAGCGTTTCCTTTGCCCGATCGAATTTCGCTCTCTTGTCTCAGATTGTGTCTCTCAAGTCAATGTCTTTGTCTGAGTAGCTTTTTATTTTTCAATTTTGCATTTCCTCAATATTTCAGTTTTTTTTATTTCCCATCAATCATGGCTGTTCTACGTTGACCGTCGCCATGCAATGGCGGCGCCAAAACAGTAAATGCTGAAAAGCTGTTGAGCAAAATGAGGCGCCAAAGCGTATCTTTGCTTGCCTGCTTTTTACGCCTTTACATTCAATTTGTTTATTTTATTGGAGTAAAAGCAAGATACAAACGTTTGTTCCAATGCAACCTAAGATTTGCGCACAGCGGAGTTAAAAGGTTTGCTATTTTGCGCTGCATCTTTTAGCTCCAGGTTCTAGTTTTGGCTTTAACTGTGAACGCGACTTAAATCACCACCACCATTTATCAAAGAATCGTTATTTAGGCCTAGACCGAGTCTTATTTTTCTACTTTTGATGTTTTCCAATCTCATTTTTCTGCCTTTCCGTTTTATCTTCTGATTTTTATTCCAACCGGAAGTCGATCAGTCATCAGCGCTTCACGGTTAATCTTTAGGCATATTTCTACCAAATCCATCAATTGTCTTATCGTTACAGCATGTATATTCGATCGATGTTAATTGTCAGCTCGTTACATGGATGGAAATTGCACTCTTGTTTGTTTTCGGCTTATTTTTTTCTGCTTTTCTTCTCTCGATCCGATCCGACTCAATTGTTCTGACGATGAAGTCGAAGGCGGCGCCTCGATTATTATTATTATAATTACTTTAGGCCTTTGCGTTGTCGGTCGCAATCTGCGTTTTGTTCATAACTACGGTGAGCGCCCACTGTGTGCTGCAAGTGTGCTCGTAATGCGATTAGCCTAATTGCACGCGGCCATTATGTTAATCAACATCGTTCATTATTTAGATGAGCTGCCGAGGCGGATCATAATCATGATTGGGGTAACCCAAATTATGCTTAATCGCATATTAAGCATATATTATGCTTTTTAAATGCTGCTGAAAAAAGGGAGGCGCTGAGAAAATGCTTGAAAAATCGGAATGCATTTCAATCAACTAAATACAACGAGATTAGGGATTCTTTACACCATGTAAACCGGAAATGAGCTTTGTCTGCTAGCCACTTTGATGGGTAAACACTCTCATTGAGCTAACATTGAGCACGTGCCATCAAAGGGAAACAAGGTTGTGATTTAACATTGAGCAGGGCAGCGCTCCTAGCGGGGAAAAAGCGAAGCCTAATAAAATTACATGGTGTTGAAAGTGCAGTGTAATGCCGAGTTTATGTTAGTCCGTTGCATGCGTCACGTTGCAAGTATGGAACGCATGCAACGCATGCAAGGCTGTGCAAGTTCATCGAAAAAAGCAAGCAAGAACAGTGTCGCCATCTATTAATGACTATGTACATTATACAACATCTGTAGTTTACACGGCTACTCTGAGTCGTGGGATCGATCCCCATTGCACCATCCCCTGGGTGTTGTGTTGTTCTCCAGATTGATTCTCCGGTCGGCTTTCCCACCGATGTGGCTTGTATACGTCAAATAATGATGTGAAAAGCCAAACATGTTAATATAAGAAGGCCTCCAGTAATTGGCTAGACGCATTGCATGACGTCATACAACACAACTATCTTGAAACAAACCCAACGCAGTTGCAATTGCTCACAAAAAAGTGGCTGCCTTTTGACGCACGGTATGACGTCAAAACTTGGTTGTAACGCATGCAACGGAGTAACATAAACTGGGCATTAGGGCGCATTCACAAGAAACACTTTTACGTGCATTATGTCGCAATCACCGGTTTTTATATGATCAAAAATCGTTAACGGTGCTAAATCGCACCGCCTTGCAACATCCATCCATTGGATTTGACCGTCCGCAAAGGCGACAGTGGAGCTTGGCCTATCGTGAATGTCGTCAATAAAGTAGGCCTACAGTATGCAACCAATTGTTTGCGCTGAGCCTACTTTTTCCATTTATGGATTTTCGTTTTATTCATATATTCATGGACGCATAATATGGTGCGATTGGTTTTCCCTTATTTATTCGAGCTTATTTCACGCGGGCCTATTTTGATGTAATTTATCGCGAGTTGAAGACGACGAGGACCAAGCGTCGCGTTGGTCGCCCGAGACGGCGCCAGAGGCCCTCTCGCATGCGATTCCAATGTGCCATTATGCCTCAGCTTAATCCGTCATTCCTTCATTCATTCCCTGCTGATCCTTTCAAACCGGAAACTACAGAACCTAGTGGACATATTTCTTTCCCTGTTCTCGGCACACAAAATGGTTGATTGTCTCGATTCGTGTGGAAAGCAAGCAGGAAGTCGAGGAGCGAACCCCGAGGAACATGGCCCAACAACGTTTTCCACGTCTTTCACCCACCTTCATTTGGCCTTTGTTTTTTTCCCATTTCTGGAGTTACGGCGCGAATGCCTGACTGCATATTGTTGCAAAATGGTGTACAGTGCGTTAACACTACTTTGGACAATAGCAGGATAATATGCAGGTGGCCTATTTGATATTTTGGAACCTCCTGTGGATCTTCAATAAATTAATATAATGTTTATATGAATTTTCAATTGTTAATTTATAATTTATTACTATAAATAAAAAATATTTTCTTATTAAAAAACTAGCCACGCATGTAGGGCGTTTAAAATTGTAACGATTTATAATCTTATATGAGGAATATAAATCATGCAGCATATGAAATTCTTAGTTGTGTTTAGGCTTGAGGTTCCCTTCGTTGTCCATTGTTCGAGTGTGCTCTCGTACAATGGTGTTGTGCATTACGCGTTTACTCAATCATCCTTTGAAGTACATGCAGGCCTACGAGTAATTGGGTGCAGATTGGAGCTGGCAGAGGAAGTGTGTCCCAGTGACTCGTTAAATTAGCTCCAATTGCCAGAGAGATAGCCTTTATTCAATTTCAGTTGTCCGTCAAAATTCACAGATAGAATAGGCCTAATAAGATAATGTGGATTACTTGTGCAGCGCAGGGGTCGGGTGGGGTCGACCATTGCATGCACGCGGAAATTACCGAGTGCCTAGACACGTATAACCATTTGAGCTACATGTGACTAGCCTATTAGTATTGCGATTTGGCGCCAATTTGCCATTTTGCCAATAGACGCTCGCCTCTGAACAAAAGCTCTAGTTGTGCCAAATCGCGCGCAAATTGGCTCCTTTATCATGGAAACACAAATGGATCGAAATAAGTCCTTCGCTCGCTCGGACAATTATGGCGCATTCACGGTAAAAGCTAAAGCGCGAACCTGGAGTTGAAAATAATCAACTTCATCTTACTCAATTGCATTGAAATAGGGTGAACTCCAAGAAAAGCAGCCAAGCTAAGATGCGTGTGGACGCATATCTTGGCTTTGTGTGAATTCGCCTTCAAGGATCTGATAAACGAATGGCGAAACATTTGTTCGTCCTTCAAGACTCGTTATGGCTTTAATAGCATTTATCTGTGACCTCGTTTCAGATGCAGGCCAGAAAGTGCGCCACTTGAAAACATGAAGCGGACGATGTGGACGTCGCCCAGAGTCCTCGGTTCCAGGCGTGAAAATTAGGACTCTGGTGAGTTGTCGTTCCGCGAGGCGGCGGCCACAGCAGAAACCGCCGTCGACGGTCACCGTGGCCGTCGGAGCTGCGACCGGAAGAGGAGGAGGAGGTAGCGGAAGTGGCAGTGGCAGTGGCGGCGCGGCCACTATGAGCCGCTCGCTCACTCAGGGGTCCAAGCGCTTCTACTGCCGCGAGTGGGCCTTCGCCAAGATCCACCACTGTCTGGAGACGAGGCAGACGTCCAAGACGTGCGGCGCGCTCATCATGGGCGGCCCGGGCAGCGGCAAGACGGTGCTCTGCTCGGAGATCGCTTGGCCGACGTCCAACCATGGACGCCAGAAGGTAATTCACGACTCGACCAAGATCTCCCCAGTCGACCGACTTGGCATATTTATCCGGTTCGATGATTGGTCAATCATTTCAGGTGCTGAAACGACGTCTGTTGGCGCATCATTTCTGCCAAGCTCACGACGTGGACACTCTGTCCGTGGTCAAGTTCATCCACAGTCTCGTGTCGCAGCTGTCCAGCTCCGAGCTGGTTCCCGGCTACGCGACCAAAGTGCAAGAGCCGGAAGTGCTGGCGGCGCTCGAGGACGGCGAGTGTGATTCGCGTCCCGACGAGGCGTTCAAGAAGGCCATCCTGTTCCCGCTGCTCGAGTTGGATCCGCCGAAGCAGGCCTGCTTCATCCTCGTCGACTCAATCGACGAGACGTACCTGCAAGCGGCCGAGCTGACGGACAGGGTGTCCTTGTCGGCTGCCGTTTCAGCCGCAGCGGCCAGCTTCAGCTCCAGAAGCATGATCTGCGAAAGCAGCAATGGAGGTGTGCCAAATAAGCTTTTGGTGGAAAACATTGGAAATATCCAAAAACCCTTCAATGAAAAACCCAGAATTTAAGTCTTGCTTTTTCGTTTTGCGCAATTATTTTGGAAATTCAATTTTAAATTTGCTTCAAGTACTGTAGATGAAACGAAAAAATAGTTTAGAACTTTTTAGTAAAATCGCGACCATTTTCCTTGAAAATAAAAGATACCCAATAAGGTTTTTGACTTTTCCAAACCAAAAAACCGTTTGTTCAATTATTGATTTCTCTTCCTCCATACCTAGTCGCCAGTGGCCGCAGCTCGACCATCGCCGAGCTCCTGGCCAACCACCACCAGCTGTTTCCGCAGTGGCTTCTGCTCTTCTGCTCGTCGCGCAAGCAGAGCAAGCCGGTCAACAAGCTGTTCACCGGCTTCCGCAAGATCTCACTGGACGACCTGCACAAAACGCATGTGGTACGCGACGTCCAGCAGTACATTCTGTCGCGGCTGGACCAGGAGGAGTCGCTGCGGCAGCACCTGAGTCGAGAGACGGCCGAGATGCTCAACCAGCTGCACATCAAGAGCAACGGCTGCTTCCTGTACCTGGAGACGGTTCTCAACGGCGTCATCGACAGCTTCATCGTGCTGCGCGAGATCCGCGAGATCCCGGGCACGCTCAACGGGCTCTACCTGTGGCTGTGCCAGCGGCTCTTCAGCCGCAAGAACTTCGCCAAGGTGCAGCCGGTGCTCAACGTGCTGCTGGCGGCTCGAAGGCCGGTGGCCATCGACGACCTCTACACGTGCGTCAAGATCCGGCTGTCGTTGGCGTTCACCAAAGAGGAGTTCAACAGGCGGCTGAACATGCTGAGCAAGCTGATCCTGGACGGCCACAAGGAGACGTGCACGTCCAAGATTCTCTTCCACCACAGCTTCGCCGAATGGCTGGTGGACGTGAAGCACTGCACGCAGAAGTATCTGTGCAACCCGCTGGAAGGCCACACGCTGCTCGCCATGTGCTACTCGCTCAGAGCGGCGGAGCTGAAGCCGCCGGAAGTCAGGGACTTCGCATGGCACCTCAGTCGAGTCACCCTCGATGCAAGTGGCCTTTTAAATCATTTAAGGCGCGTTCACAGCAAGCTCAAGTAGAAAATAGTCTCCCAAAATAGCCAACTTTTATCTTTGGCTGTGCATATCTTAGCTTGCATCCCAAAAGACCCCTTTAACCGCTAAAAGAGTAAAATAAATATACAAAAATATCTTAGCTTTCGCTGTGAACGCGTAAAATAAACGTGGCTGACAATAAACATGATCCGTTTGTTTGAACAGAAACCATGGGATCAATCGCTTCTGCCGTTGTGGATGGTCTACAGCGGAGCCCGAACGGAAGACGTGAGTCTTGTGTCGTCGCCCGAACGAAACCAGAAGACCAGTTGGCTTCTGATGGAGGCCGGCGCGATCAGCCAAGTGCCGCGTCACTCGGACGCACTGCCATCGTCGCTCGCCACGTCTCAAGAGGAAGAGTTGTCGTTGGGCGACGACAAGATTAGCAACGAGAAGGTGGAAGGCGTGGACAGGGATGAGGATCAACAAGAGGGGCGAGAGCTGGATGCCGTGGAGGAATTGCTGGCCACGGGCGTCACTCTCAGCTCCGTGGACGCCAACCAGCGCACTCTGCTGCACAACGCCGTGTACGACAACGACGCCCGCCTGGCCTCGTTGCTAATCAGCCGCGGACTCATCGACCTGGAGAAGGCGGACAAGAACGGACAGACGGCGCTGAACCTGGCGGCGCGTCAGGGCAACACCGATTGCGTCCGGCTGTTGCTGGAGGCGAAGGCGGACGCCAACCACGCGGACAACGAAGGTTGGACGCCGCTCAGATCTTCGGCGTGGGGCGGCCACACGGACGTCGTCTCGGCGCTGCTCGAGCACGGCGCCAGCGTCGACCTAGCCGACGCCGATCAGCGGACGGCGCTTCGAGCGGCTGCCTGGGGCGGACACGAGGAGATCGTCGGCCAACTGCTCGAGTACAAGGCGTGCGTCAACCTGGTGGACGCCGAGGGAAGGACGGCGCTCATCGCCGCAGCCTACATGGGCCACGGAGAAATAGTCGACCATCTGCTCAAGTCAGTTGGACCTTTCACCCCATTCAACATCGTTCTTATTAAGATTTGGATTCACGCTTAGGAAGATCGACACTCGAAGCCACGAAAATATTTTATTTCCTTTGTGGCTTTCAAGAGAATTTTAGGTGGCGGTAAAAAAACCCGAAAAAAAGCATAAAAAGCGCAATCCATAAAAAAAACAGTAGAAAAACGTAAAAATCCTTTAAAAATGACTTTAAAGTAATGAACTAACGATCAAGTTGGATGACGACTGGTTTTAAATTTACCATTTTAATGGCAGTTAGGCTAATTATTCAAGCTAGGCTGGCAGCCTAATTCGTTCGTCCTGTTTAACGTCGTGTTTTTGCTTTCATTTTCCACGTTAACTGATTCGGATGAACTTTGACCTTTACATTTAGAAACGGAGCCCACGTGAACCACCAGGATCGAGACGGACGGACGGCTCTCTCGGTTGCCTCGCTTTGCGTCGCGGCCAGTCAAGTAAGCTCAAGTCCGCCACTTCACTTAAGATTTACAAAGTGTGCATAGAGTGTGACGGAAGCAGACTTGAATTGCACGTGCTTCGCATGTATTTTGTACTTATTTCAAATTATAGTTTTCAATTATTTTTTTGAGAATATTTGCAATTGCGACAAGATGCTTCTATATTCGATTTTTCGTTCGAAAGGGTCACTCGAGAGTGGTGGACATTCTGCTGGAGAACGGAGCGGAAGTGAACCACCGAGACAACGACGGCATGACGCCGCTTCTGGTCGCCGCCTTCGAGGGCCACAAGGAAGTGTGCGAGATGCTGCTCGAGTACGACGCCGACGCGGACCACGTGGACCGCAACGGTCGATCGCCTCTGCTGGCAGCGGCCTCGATGGGGCACGCGGAGATCGTCAATCTGCTTCTGTTCTTCGGCGCGGCCATCGACGCCATCGACGCCGAAGGCAGGACGGTGCTGTCGGTGGCCGCGTCGCAGGGCAACGTGGACGTCGTGCGCCAGCTGCTGGACAGAGGCATGGACGAGATGCACAAGTGCAACTCTGGCTGGACGCCTCTGCACTACGCCAGCTTCGAGGGCCACAAGGAGGTGTGCGAGGCTCTGCTCGAGGCGGGCGCTAGAGTCAACGAAGTGGACAACGACGGCAAGCACGCCATCATTCTGGCTGCGCAGGAGGGCCACTTGAGCGCCGTGGTCGCGCTGGTCGACGGAGGTGCCATCGTCGACCACCGGTCGCACGACGGCCGGACTGCCTTCCGCGTTGCCTGCCTGGAAGGCCACGGCGACGTGGTCACTTTCCTGCTTGAACGAGGCGCAGACGCTAACTACATCGACGCCGACGGCCGCTCCACCCTCTACCTTCTGGCTCTGGAGAATCACCTGACCGTGGCCTCGTTCTTGCTAGAGTTCGGCGTGGACGTCGAGACGATGGACTTGGAGGGCAGAACTCCTCTGCACGTGGCTTGCTGGCAGAATCACCTCAAGATGGTCGAGTTGTTGCTGGACGGCGAGGCTCTGGTGGACGCCACGGACTTGGATCGACGAACTTCGCTTCAGTTGGCCGCCTGGCAAGGCCATGTCGAGGTGGTCAAGAAGCTGCTGGAACGGGACGCCAAAGTGGACCACACTTGCAATCAAGGTGCCACGGCTCTGTGCATCGCCGCTCAGGAAGGACACGAGGACGTGGTTCGGATTCTGCTCGAGTTTGGCGCGGACGTCGGCCACGCCGACCAATTCGGCCGCAGCCCGGCCAGAGTGGCCAGCAAGTGCGGCCACACGAACGTCGTCCGGCTGCTCGAAGAGTACGGTGGCAGCTGCACCGGTGGCGCAGGCACGGGAGGCAACTCGTCTGGCAATTCGTCGTCCGCGACGACTAGATCACCTTCCAGATGCGGATTTCCGGGCAGCAACAGCACGACGTCCATGGTCTCATGCACGTCCACTGCTGAGACGAAGCCGTGCAACGCCATCCTGTGTCCGCCAGGGTTCAACACGCCTGCGGCACTCTCTCCTGGCTCGACGTACGAGAAGCGACGATCATGCTGCGCCTCGGATCCGTCGTCCACGTCCAAGTCGTCGGGCAACCTAACGACCTCCACCAAGTCGTCGCAAGCGTCCAGAGTCGGGCCAGGGAACGCATGCGCATCCTTGGAGCCACTGCATATTCCGCTGGCCATCAACCCGTCGCAAATAAGCCTTTCCTTCACTCAGCAATTGCAGCAGTGCACCAGGCTGCGAAACCGTCCACTGAGCCGGCTTCTGTCGCCGCTGAGCGAGCCTCAGACGCCCGTCGCCGGCACTCCGGAGAAGACGTCGCCGACCAACGGAGCCGGACCGGCCGCGCCCGGCTTCCACTGTCTCTCTCCGCTCGCTAATTCCTCTAGTCCACGGACTGCAGCAGCAGCTTCCGGTGCCGTCGAATATTACCACTCTTCGTTCTCGCCTTGGATCGACGGCGGGTCGTCGACCACTTCCGGTGCAGCTCAACATCTGCCGACGGCTGCGGCAGCCTCGCTCCTCTCGCCCTCTTCGTCCACGGCCTACTCGCCGGAAGCCAAACTGCGTCGCAACGGCATCGTCACCAACCCGAATTACAAAGGCGGAAGTGGCGTCGGCGGGTCGCCCAATTTAGGCCTGCTCGCCAGCAAAGGACTGCAAGGATCCAATGGCAAGCAGCTTCAGATGATGCCCAACGTCCAGGTGGCTCGCAAGCAACACCTGAAGACCATCGCGTCCACGTGTGACAACCAGGCTCAGATGACGTCACGGCCCATTGGCAACGCACCTCCTCTCAAGAAAGAGACGCCACTGTGAACGTACGGTAGGCTAGCCAGGCCTAGATGATTGTGATACATTGCATGGATATTTGTTCGCTTGTCATGGCTTAAGTCAAGTTTCGCGCACAGAGCTAGGTCAAGTGTAAGCCTATGGTCTTATGACGCGGCACAGTAAAAGCTAAAACGTGAATTTGTTCAACTAAGATGCGCCAAAACGAATCTTATTAGTTATTAGCTTGGCTGGTTTTTTTAATTTTTCACAGTAAAAACAAATAGGCCTATTAACGCAAGCTAAGATATGCAGTTATGCACAAACAAATTATATTTTAAAAAGTAGTCCTATCTTAATTATTTTAGCCAAATTATTATGCTCCAAGTTCTAGTTTTAGCTTTTGCTGTGAAAGAGGCTTAAAGCGTGCCTGAGTAAATGTGGTTTCACATGGACGAATTTTCCAGCGAATTTCACGCAACTCCAGCGAATTTCCGTTAAAACTGTGTCACGTGACCATCGCGACCGCCAGCGAACAGCCGCGAATTTCTTGGCGAACGCCACCGACAGCAGCGAATTCGAACGAGTTCGCTGCTGTTCGCGGAAAGGTCACCAACTTGAACTTTTGCCTCGTGCCTACTTCCGCCGCAGCTTCTGCAGCCAATTAAAACAGCGGATATCAGCTGCTGTTTTTCCTGGGCAATTTTCCTGCAGATAGCAGGAAATGACATCATAGTTCGCTGGAGAATTCGCTGGCCAGATCGCATCCCATTCGAAATGGTTATTCGCGGCATGTCGTCAAAATTCGCTGGAGTTCGCGGCGATATTCGCTACAGTTCGCTGCAGTTCGCCCATGTGGAACAACCTTAAGACAAGCTCGTGATTGGAGCTAGTGTGTCCGCACGGACTTGTCTTGAGTTATTATTTCGGCTTAAGATTTCATTGTACGAGCAAGCGAATAACAACTTGGTGCAGTAGATGCTACTAGCCTAGTTTATCATTTTCCTTTAAAACAAAAAGCCCGAGATGCTTTCTTGCAGAAAACTATCGTTCAATTATCCTCTCCTGCTCCAGCAAGCACTTGAAAGCATAGTTAGCTAGGACTGAACTTTTATTTTCGAAAACAGTAATTAACTTTTATATATACAAGTTGGAACGGTGAAAAAATAAGTGACAGTGATTGTTTGCACAGGGTATACCGTACTGAGCTATGGCGGAAGTCAAAACAGGGAAACCAACCGGATGTTGTTCTTCAATCTTCTATTTATAAATGTTTCATTAGGCCTAATGCGTGTGTGAGTGTGTGTGTATCTCTCGGCTGTATAGATTTGCCTTTCGCATGAAATTGCACCTGTTCTCGTAAATTTAAGTTGATTTTTTTTAATAATTTTAGGCCTACGTGTAGGTTCATTCAATCCTCATTTTTTCAAGCACAGAAAATATTTTTTTTTATCGTTGACTGACATTATTCTTAAAAGAATAGGCGCCTATATCGATCCCACGTGATCATGACTATCGATAATTTGAACTCAAACCCAGGTTTGTATCGCTAAGGATTTTATGGAAAATTCGAACACGACTTGAGACCAGTATTTCCAATGCACAATCCACATGGAGTTACATAAGACAGTCTCAAATAGCGTTCAAGTTTTCCTTAAATGTGTACATTTTAAATGTTATATATTTTTTCATATCGACTAGGCCTCGTACATGAAAGCGAAAAAAAAACAAAAAGATTTTTTCCTTCCTAAATGATATTATTTACCGCATTTTCATATTGTTAAATTTAATATAAACTCAATGTCAAATTGTCAATCGTGAACGTATGTAGGCCTAATTTTCTTTGTGAAATACAACTGAACTGTCCGATTTTCTAGCGAATCTGGGCAGTACTGTTTTCTTTGCAAGTGTTCGCTAAAATCGCAACTGTGCAACAGACCTTTATAGGACGAAAGCCTAAGGGCGAATTCGCGATTAGCCGGGAAGGCACAGAAAATCGCTGTATTGCGAATCCGCTCCCAAGGCATTCTAGCTCCTTGTGGAGCGGCAATCACTGTAAGCAATATATTTCAAAACATTTGAGCGACCATAAAAATGATCATAATATAGCATATGCCAATAGCTTTACAACGTTACATTGTTAATTGTTACATGGAATGATCAAGTACGCCTGCATGGCTTCTTAAACGCCGGTTTAAATCGGCTAAACCTTTTTTTTTAAATACCGTAGGTCTAATTTATTTTGTTTGTAATTTTTTTCTAGCATGTTATGTAATGGGTCTAGAAAATCTCTAAATTATTTTAATTTACCATTTGAACCAACCAATCCATTTAATAGTCCTTCAACTTGTGATAAGACCTATTAATTTTTATTAGAAGCGATGCAGACACAATTGAGGAGGACAGTTAGGCCTAAGTCTAATGCGGTCTATAGACTAATTAGTATCAAGCTAGGAACCTGAGAAACGATCCTAACGTAGGCCTACGGTGCTTACAAGTCGGCCTACTTAACGTACTAAGCGTCTAAGCTAAAACTAAAACCAAAGTGCTAAAAGTATGTATCTAAATAGATTACAGTAGCGACCCCAAAATGAATATTAAGCTTACACTTACGACTGCGTGTTAAAATAGTTAAAGCTGCGCGAAGTTCCAGCGACGTCTTGCGTTGATGACTTCCGAACGGTCATTCGAGTGACGTGGCCGCGTGAAACGGTCTTATAGAAGTCGCCTCTAAAGGCTAGATCAATTAAGAGCCCCTTCAAATGGTCCGAAAAGCGAGTGAAACGCGCTTGCACACTACGAAGTGTCATCGAAGACACCAAAATGCAAACCTTGTTTGTTGACGCACTGTAAAAGAAAACTTATAATAGTGCTGATTCCTAATACTCGTTCTGACCCCTTGGATAGCGCTTCCCTAGTTCGAAGGCTCCTGACCCTAACAGTGTGATGCCAGTCCGCTAAATCGACTAAAGGTCCACCCCATATATCTAGCTATAGACCTCGGCTTAACTCTTTTGAGGGGGTTGCCCTAACATTAGCTACCGTAGTGTGCAAGCGGCTTCCCGCTTTGTCGCCACTCGATGGGCCGTCACTGCTGTCCATCGACGTCCCAGAAGAGCGTCGTGCTCCAGCGACGAATCTAAAAGCCTTGTCACGTGCAAACAAAAGGAAAAAAAACCACACAAGCAAACAATGGTTTCCATTTAAGGACTGATTCGTATTGTGCTATTTTCGTCGAGGTAGTCTGGTAAAACGAACACCATATACGAATGAGTCCTGGCAGTAAAGTTGGATTCACACTGTGCAATTTCTTTTATATGCGATGAGACACACCCTTCCGTGAGAGGAAACAAAAGGGTCGCATGATAAAGATAAGCACATTGCGAATGCAGCTCCAGGACGGAGGCGCAAAACCCTTATTTACCGCATAGACATAGGCCCAACTAAGGCTAACGGATGGGAGCGTAATTATTATGAAAGAATTAAAGCCGAAGCTCCTACGTTCTCCTTCGAAGACTGATGAGTGATGACTGATGAGTATACGACGATGATACGTAGGCCTATTCACAAGAACGCGATCGAAGCACTTTGAAAGGTTATCTGGAAAAAGAAAAGATCACAAATTAGGAAAACTATTAGACAAGATTAACGAAATAAAATTGCTTAGAGCCTATTGTGCAGGATCTCAAGGATTCTAGGCTAAGTTTAGCCTAGACTGCCACGCGCGTTTCTGTATGCTAGGGCCTCGGGCGGGGCAGACAAAATTCAACGACTCGTCCGACAAGAATGGAACACAAACTAAATGATACTCAGTTGGTATCGTTTTTATCCTTATTTAGGCCTATTCCACGTTTCATTTTTAATTCTTGCCGACCGACGCGGTGGTCAAACTTTGCCTTAACTTTTATTTTTGGCAGCGCCTTCTATTGGAAGTGTAGCCAACAAAGCGCCTATATTTTCCAGCGCCATTGCGACGTCATCACACGTAGCCGAGTCGATTTATACGTAGGCCTAGGCCCATAATATATAATCTACATCGTCTTGATTTAGCACGACGGGCACATTATGCCCTGATAAAATGATACTTACATCGTTAGGCTTTACATTAGTTTGCCTGAACGCATTTGAAATAATTCACTTTTATAAGAAATACACTTGGCAAGATGGCTGAGAAATATAAAAGAAACGAGGCGCAAAACGAAGACAACTGAATCGATGATATTCGAATCGAAAATGATATCGATGACACTTCCGTCCCATCGTACGTCACTTCCTGTGATAACGTTGCACTTTGATACCTTGTTGCACACGCAGAATGGAAACTATCCTAGGCCTGACTACTACTGACAGCCTAGGTCTAACTTATAAGCGACGATAGGCCTACAAAACATAGCAAAAATAAGCAAACTCACCATCAATTGAACCTCGAATGAGTTAGGCCTAGCCACCTAGGGAATTTCGAATAGAGATCAACTGGGGGAACTGTAGAACACTTACACTAGGCGATTCTCCAGAGTGACTCGAGCCTAGCTCACTCGTGTTAACCTATGGGTGAGCACCGCTCGAGTCAAAAAGTCGATCATCAGTGTGCTAAAAGAAAGGATTTGCTGAAAACATGCAGCACAGTACAACAAAGGACGTAGCGCTTCCTCTGGAAGAAAACTACATGGTTAACCGGTTAAGCGTGTCTGTTAATCACGCATCAATTACGTCACAACTAAACACGTGAGGTTGTGACGTCACAATTAAATAGCAAAAAGTTTTGGTTACTAGTTTAGTTATGCGACAACAACGTCAATTCATTATCTGTTAATTAATCTCTTAATCAATCTATTAATGCTTATAAATCAAAGATTCTATGAGTGAATTAAAATGCCGGCACTTTAATTAGAATAAACAAAGAGCGGGACTTTAGGTCTTAATTACTAGATCACAGAGCAACAAATGAACACTTACACGTGTAAATTACACCATTTGTGTAGACCTATATTAAAAACAAATTGGTTACAAAATTCCAACTAGCTCAGCCAAATATTAATTTAGAAAAAATCCCTATGCGTACGTGGCTTAATTAGCTTACTAATTGTTACAAAACGAAATAAGCAAACGGACGATCGAGATTTTGATAGTATGTCTACCAGTACGGTACTCAGTAACGATAGCTGTTACGCGCTTAAGCAAGGATATGTCAGCACCTCTAAGCGACAAATTTTTTCAAATAGAGTTAGCAGTCGATCTCACTCAATCTGGGAGAAAACGCATTCATGACCGTGGATGGCTAATCAATCGAAATATCCTCATCAGGCGTTGTCATTGCGATGTTCCTCCTCTTCCATTTTCACTCAGA
>JAQIYI010000381.1:0-20244 GCA_034700265.1 Polyzonium germanicum | reverse complement strand
ATTCAAAATGTATAATTTTATTAAAAACTTATAATTTTATTAGGCTAAAGTAAGACTGTAAATAAAATAATAAGTGAATATCTGTATTTAGTTTGTATTTTATTTCAATTTACAGTTTTACTTCGTTTGCAATTTTAATCTCACGTAATTTCCCGGTTACAATTCTCCGTGATTAATGGATAATCATTATTCATACTCTTTAATTAATTAAGCAATGTTTAAATAAAATTTGCCCGATAAATATTACAGTAGTTTAGGTAAAGCAAGTGCCAAGTAACGATCGAGTTTTATTGATTTCGTTTATTGATTTTTATTGCAGATCTCGGACATAATACATCGTGGCGAGAATGTGGACATTTCGGCCAAGGAAGCTCTGCTGCAGTGGAGTCGTCGCATGACGGACAAATATCCAGGCGTTCGAGTGCGCGACTTCACGAACAGTTGGCGCGACGGACTCGCCTTCAACGCCATCCTGCATCGACACAGGTATCTTATCAATTATTCACATTCATTTTACTCCAACTATTTATATTTCTATTAATCACGGCGATTTATGGTGTAATCGCGCAGACCGGACCTAATCGACTTCCGTAATCTGAGGAAAAGGCCGGCTCGTGATAATCTGGACAGTGCCTTCAACATTGCTGAAAGGGAGTTCGGCGTCACCAGACTACTTGATGCTGAAGGTATCCGATAAATCATACATTAGCATACACTGTACATGTAATTAATCTCACTTAATCTATATTAAAACGTGAGTTAATTCAACTTTGATTTAATTAGCTTTTTTAAATGTAGGTTTGAGTGTTAGTTATTTTAAATTTGAAATTGTCGTGTGTCTGCAATGCAGATGTTGACACTCCTCAACCGGACGAGAAGTCTCTGATAACGTACATCTCGTCCCTGTACGACGTCTTTCCGGAACCACCACCGATGCCTCCGCTCGTCGACCGCGAGACGCTGCAGAAGATCGAGAACTACCGCGATTTGGCTTCGTCTCTCTACGTCTGGATTCGCGACAACACCCAATTGCTTCAGGACAGATCGTTCCCCAACACCCTGATTGAGCTCAAGTCGCTTCTTGCCGACTGCAATCGCTTCAGGGTCGACGACGTTCCGCCCAAGCTCAAGCTGAAGCAGCGCATCGTGTCACTCTACCGCGAGATCATGGTGAGATATATCATGTCCATTGTGCAATTGCGATTGAACCTTTTATTAAACCGTATTTTTTTTTCGACTATTATTATTTCGTTGTAAAAGAAATGCCTTTTCTAATAGTTTGCTTTATTATACTTGCATGTAGAAATCACTGGCCGAAGATGACGTTTTTGATTTGGATGAGGAATTGAAGGGCGAATCGATTGAACGCGACTGGAATCGTCTAATTAACGCACTTCAGGAGCGCGACAAGGCCATTAGCGATGAGATGGCGAGGTATAATACTCAAATAGTCAAATGGTCAAGCAACCAGAACTTGCTGTTCCTAATATTTACGATTTGAACAAAAAGTTTGACTTCAATTATCTTCCTGGGCCACTATGTTATATCGTTTTTTCTTGAACTCTCCTCCTTAGATTGGAACGACTTCAACGTCTGGCCGAACGCGTTCATCGTGAAGCGAAGCAATGCGAAACCCGACTAGATGACATCGAGAAGAAGATAGACGAGGTTTATTTTCATTAATTCTCCCGTTTCTGATTTAGTGACGTCTGTGCTGAATATTGCTTTAATCAAGTACGTTTTTATCTTTTTGTCTTAAATAATTGCAGGAGGAGCGTCGTATCGACCGTTTGCACCCAATGGACGCGAAGAAGAATTGCGACCGCATTGAACAGGATTTGAAATTGTGCGAAGACATAATCAAGTCCATGTTTAATGACGTGCAAACCTTGAAGGATGGAAAATACCACCAGGCTCCGGAGCTTGCCAGACGGTTAGTTTTGTTTTTGAAAAAAATAGTTTGTTTTTGAATTATTTTTTTTCATTTTGAATCATTTTTGTTGTTGTTGTTGTTGTTGATGCGGTTACAGAGTTCAGAAGTTGCACGACCATTGGAGTTCTCTTTATCTGAACCTCCAGAATCGCCTTTTGAGCAAACTGTCCAGTCGCAGTTTTACTACCGAGGAGAAGAAGGTGACCAAGGAGCGAAGAACCGTTCTCGAAACCAGACTCGTCGATACCAACGAGGCCTTCGCTTTCTTGCAAGAGTGCCTTAGCTGGGTCACTAACAAATTGGTGCGTTACATCATATGAGTAGCGTTGACAAATTTCATGAAAAATATGGAAAACTTGAAGAATAGTGGTTAATCGTATTAATTTAATTTCATTTTGTTTATTCTTGAAGAAATTCTTGGAAGATGCTGATTTTGGTAACGATCTTCCGAGCATTCAATCTCATCTGCAACAACACCAGGACGAGCACAAGTTGGTCGACCAATTCCAGAAGAATATCGATCAGTGCATTGCTCAGAAGGTGAACTATCAGCTGTTTAGGCTGCACCCTGATCAATTTCAAAATAATAACTTAAGCAATTTTGTGTGTGTCGCTCAGAACAAGTTCACGGGCGAGGAGAACGCTCTCTACACTCAGATGCTGCATAAACTGCAAAAGACCTACTCTGAGCTGCTGATCATGTCCAACAAGCGTCTGTCCGATTTGGAAACGCTTTTGGAATTCATCAAGGCTGCCACCGACGAACTCATCTGGCTCAACGAGAAGGAAGAAGCTGAGTTAGCTCGAGACTGGAGCAGTAAGAACCTCAACGTCCTCGAAGTGGAACAATATTACGAAGTAAGAAAAAAAAATCGCAAGTCTTTGAAAAATTTTTTTTTCTAATTCTCAGCATTAGGTCCGTTAATTTTTGTTTCGTGGATATTCTTTTCAGACAATGATGCAGGACTTGGAACGTCGTGAACCTCGTTTTAATCGCGTGGTCGAAAATGGCGAGAATCTCATACTGCAAGGCCATTCAGCGTCCAAGTGTGTTGAGGTGCAAAATTTGTGATTTTGTTACGATATATTTTTATGCATGTTAGATGAAACTGCAGTACAGAGTGCGCACTCTTCTACGTTGTTTTCACTAGAGCAAGACCAAAGCAGTTTCGATACAAGTCCCTCTAGCACAAATTATCCAAAGTTATTTTTTATATTCATCTTTTGCAGGCTTACCTGGCAGCCATGCGCACTCAATGGTCTTGGGTTCTCCAATTGACCGTTTGCCTCGAGACGCACATCAAATACGCGTCTTCCTATCATCAGGTGTGTTTTCCCCCAAACATATTTTAAATTTTAAGTCGATTCTTTTAATAAAATAACAATACCGTTCTTCCCTCGTTTTCTTCAAATTAAAAGTTCTTTCGTGAAGCGTCTGAATGTGAACACTGGCTGAATAGACAAGAAGAACGTCTGAACGCAGTGTTCAGCCGATCTGATTTTTCGCTCGACGACGGTGAGCGCCTTTTGCGTGACATGCAGGATCTGAAGAACGATTTGAACCGTTACGGAGATATTGTGTCCGCGCTGGGACGCCGCAGCAAGGAAATTGTGCCACTCAAAGACCGTCATCGATCCGTCCCACGTCCTACTAAAATCATCAGCATCTGCACCTACAAGCAGCTGAGCGTGAGTCTTTTCAAGATGTCAGAATATGTAGTGATTTTAATTTATTTTAGAATGTTTTATTAAATTGTACTTGCAAATTTCTAGATGAATATCAGCAAAGGAGACCACTGCACACTGCATGACAATTCGCAGAAGATCAAATGGAAGGTGACCACAAAAACGGGTGTTGAAGGCCACGTTCCCGCCGTCTGTTTTGTTTTGCCACCACCGAATCAGGAAGCCATTCAGACAGCCGAAAAGTACGACGAGTTCATTATATACATTTTTCGTTGTAGACTGAAAATGAATTTGGTTGTAATTATTTTAATTACGTTTAATCGCAGACTGAAAAGACTTTTGGAACGCATTTTGGCTCTCTGGACCAAACGTCAACGTCGAATGCGCCAGAATATGATTTTTGCTACCATCAAAGTTGTCCGGTCCTGGGATCTCCAACAGGTTCGTTTAAGAATGAAAAGAAAAAAAAATCGTCGCAATAATCGTGCTGAACGATAAAAGAGCTATTTATTCACTTTATTTTATTCATTTTATTAAAGTTCTTGGCAATGGAACCGTCTCAACGTGAGGCCATCTGGAAGGCGCTGAATGACGATGCCAACAAGTTGATTCAGGAGGGACCTTCGGATGATCCAGGACTGAGACGGCTCAGAGAGGAAATGAAGAAGTGCAACGACCAGTTTACTGAACTGCAGAAGAAAGCACAAGGTGAGGAACATTAAATACGTCTGTACGATCGACTCCCCCTTTAGTTAGTTATTGAATTATCGTTTATTTACGGCATTATGCAGCTCTTAAGACTTCGCCCAAAGCGACCAGTCCGACACGCGAGATCAGCTCGCAATATCTGTCGACGCTTGAAGTGCAGCTGAGCGATGCTAGCCGCACTCTTGAGACGCGTTGCCAGTCACCCATTCCGAAGGACATGGACGCTGTCGAAAGTCTCGTCATCCAACATAAGGTTTGACAACGAGCATGTTATGTCATTTCCTTAATCATCATATCCTTAATAATTTGTGTCCTTGTCCTTCAGTCATTCGAAACTGATATGCGCCAAATCGAGCCCAAGATTGCCACCGTTGAGAAGAGCCTGAAGGCTTCGCCGAGAAAGCCCAGCCAGACGAACGCACGCTGCGAGTCCATCTTAATAAAGTGGCGCGAAATCTGGACTATTTCCAACGCCTACGTTGAGAGGTAAATTTTAGATTTAAACAAATTCTAGTGGCATTTTATTATGTTTTTGACTCCAAAAATATAATATTTCATTTTTTTTGTATTTATCGGGTTTTTTTAGATTTTAGTCATTTTTTTTAATGTGTTTTTATTTATTTTATATGGTTAGTTATTAAAATTAATATTAATTATTTTAAAACTTCTTTAAAGACTGAAGCTGGTGGAAATCGCTTTGGGACATCTTGATGAGGTGAATGGAGTCATCGCCGAACTGGAACTCAAGTTGGCTTCTTACGAGAATCTACCGTGCAACCTTGGTCAACTGAAGCTCGTTCACGAGTCGCTGCTCGAGCTGCAGCCGGCATTGCATCGTCACCAACCGGCAATCGACCGACTCAACGAGACAGTTTCTAAGTTGAGAGCGGCCGTCGATAGGAGCCGACCGGGCAAAACGCGTCATCCAGACGTGGACAAGCTCGAAAGTGACACGCAGAAGCTAAACATTCGATGGAGTAACGTTGGAACCCAGCTCGTTGAAAGGTAAAAGATGATTTGCTCAAATGTCTCAATTTGTATTTTTGCTCATGATTTTAAATTGTGTCTTCTTGCCTTCTACATCACAAAGACTGAGAAGTTGCGAAGCGTCGTCTGAATTACTCAACCAGTACAAGAGTTCGCTGTCCACGGAGAAGTTGTTCCTTAGTCAAATCGAGGTGAAGATCGACAATCTGAAGCCAATAAGGAACCTCGCTCCCAAGCAAGTTCTTTCTGAAGTCGAGACAGGCATGGCAATTTATCAGTCACTTGCTGGACACCAATCCAACATAGAGAAAGTCAACACTGAAGGTGGAAGATACGTACGTGAAGCAAAGGTACAGTCGGAAACTTTAACCAATCATTTTTGTTTTCTCAAATCAATAATACTCTATTCTTCATGTATTAAGATTTTGCATTTAATTACGCTCTTACATAAATAATTAAAATATAAATAAAGGCTTACCGGTACGTGTATATTTTGACCTATAAAGTTTTAAATTATCGATTTATTGGAAAATATTGAATTCTGGAATTATTTGTAAATTTAAAATGTAAGCCTACAATTGTAGGCCTACAGTTCTTCTGTTGAAAAATTTAATTTTTGGTTTGTTCATTTATTTTTTTTGTTTATAATTGTATTCGATTGTTTGCTATCCAAGATCTACGACATGCGTGTGAAACACTACCGCGAGAGCCTGGAAGACGTCCATCCTAGTTTGGACGCTAGCGTGTCCAAGAAGAAGGCGAAGGTGCAGCAGGCCGGTGCCGACGTCATTTCGGCTGAAGTGGACGCGCTCAACGACCACTACGAAACATTGGTGAGGCGCATCTTGCAGCGACTCCATCAACTGCTGGACTCAGCTCCAAAAGAATACATCTCCAAGGTAAGTTCTGTTTTGAATGATGATCATTTTTGGTTTGAGTTAGGGTAAGTAATAATAATTTAATAATCTTATTGAGTGATATTTAATAATTTGATCAAGTGCTATTTTATTACTGTACGTGATATTTAATAATTAGTTGATTATTTGTTTGAATGAGTGATACAAAGGATTTCTTTCTTTATTGAGTGGTGATTAATTACGGAATTGTTTGATTTACTTTGTATCTGATATTGCAGTGATTTAAGTTCAAGGTTGATAATTAGTTAGGTTTAAGGTTTATTTTATTGTGTTTAGGTTATTTAAAAAGTATAAAAACCTAAATCCTTAAGCCTATATTTGAGACTTCGTTGAGATTTGAGACTTCAGGCATTATTCTATAATTTATATTAACTTCCTCCCACAATCCCCATTTTGTGTTTTGGCGTTATGGTTACTACTACAAATTTTATTTAGCTTTTTTTTTTTTATAAAAAAAAGGCCTAAAAAGAGGGAAATGTAGGTTTTTGATTTTTCCAAAAAAGTTTAAACTAAAAATCTTTTTTTTTAAGTTTTTTTTTATTCCAGGCGTGTTTAAATAAATTATTAGGCTTCGCTTAAGGTGACGTTTCAATTGTATTTTAGAAATGTACCGTAAGTCATTGCCTATGATTTATTTGTTTTAAAAATCGTGTTTTTACTTTCTCTCAAACCTTAGATCCGAATGATTATCCACGAGGCGGTGCCGTTGAGCGTGCACACGTTTCACAAGGAATTCAGCATCGTTCCTACGGACGTGATCGACGGATCGTCGTCGGAGCTGCTCGAGTCGTACGGCGAGAGCCGTCGCACGACGACGTACAGCAGTTCGCGAACGGTTCAGCACACGCTGTTCACGACGGCCGAAGAGATGGAAATCGACAACCAGAAGCTGCTAGACAACCGAACGTCGACGGCGTCGCTGACGCTCACGTTCAAAGAGGAACCGTCCGTGGTGACGCAGCACAAGGTGAAGACAATCGTCGACCACCGACGCAGTCGCTCCAAGGACAAGAGCGAAGTCGTGGAGGAAATTCGAGACACGTCGCCGGTGCAAGGCGCGTCCATGACTTTCACCGAGCTACGCAGCTCTCGAAAGGTGGAACAAGTGGAAGAGAGCATCGGCACCGAGCCTTGGTGGCGATTGAAGGGCGTCAAGAACCTCAAGACCGACAACTGGGTCACGTTGGCCGACGGTATCAGGTCCAACATCATTTTGGTGCAGAGCACCGAGTACGTCGACCTGAGAAACGGCAAGCGCATGTCCATTCCGGAGGCGGTAGCTCGAGGCTACGTCGACTCGTCGCTCTGGGACAAACTGCAGCAGCTGTGCGGAATCATCGACCCCAAGACCGGACGTGAACTCACCTTGTGGGAGGCCATCCAGCGAGGACTGTTCGATCCGGACCGAGGTTGCTTCGTCGATCCCAGGACCGGTCGAGCTCTGACCGCCGACGAAGCCATGAAGCTCGGTCTCTTGCTCCAGGAGAAGGTAAGAATGTTGTTGCCCCCGATCGATGATGATTATTCAAATGAGACGCAAAAATCATTGACGCTGGTGGAGTTCGTGCGGGCGAGCTCGTCTCCGATCGACCCAGACACCGGTAGATTCGCGCAGCTCAAAGACGCCTTCGCGACTGGCCTCGTTTCTGTTAAGTCCACTCGCGAATCGCAGCACGTCTTTGGTGTCTGCTTGACCGACGCCGTCAAACAGGGTCTGATCAGCTCCACTTCCGGTCAGTTCGTCGACCATAACACTGGCGACAAATACTACAATCTTGACGAAGCAGTCGCTCGCGGACTTCTTTCAGGCAGCTCCGTCACCGAAGTGGTCGACACGCGGACGTACGACAGACTGACTCTGGACCAGGCCTTCGAGGCGGGCGTCGTCGACCCAACCGACGGACAATTTCGCGACAATCTCAACGAGAAAAAGCTCAAGCTAGACGAAGCAGTTCGACTTGGTTTCGTTGCCAAACCCATGACTCTGAAGGACGCTCACGACGTCGGCTGTCTGGCCAGCAACGGTGACGTCACTGACCCTCTAACTGGCACCGCTCACCCGTTTTTGGTCGCCATTGGCAAGGGCTTCTTGGACATGGACGTTCGATCCGTTTTCAGTCCAGAGTCCCGAGAGCTGCTCACCATTCCCGAAGCTTTGGCCAAGGGCTTGATCACTCCGCGAGGACTCTACTGCAACCCCTTTAATGGCGACGCGATATCGATCGGCGAGGCTGTAAAAAATGGCTGGGTCTCTTCGGTCACTCAGAAGAGGATCTTCGACGTGGAAGGATTTCGAGACGTCCTCAACGAGTCCAACGATTACGTAACCTTCAACGTGGCCGTCAGCAAGGGAATCGTTCGGCTCAACACCGGTGAAATTCAGGAACTGAGGACCAAAAAATTCTTCTCGTTGACTGAAGCTACTACGCGCGAACTGGTTCAGCCTCAGATCGCCGAAATGTTTGCTCATAAAATTGGAATTTTTCCAAAAAAATCTGCGCCCAGCAAACGACCGACTATTCGGGACGACGAATTGAATTTGTGGGAGGCCACTTGCAAGGGTTTCATTTCACCTCAGACTGGCGACGTCATCGATCGCAAAACGAAACTTCCCGTTGCCTTGAACGTGGCCGTCGAGCGAGAGATGATCACGCCCGAAGGAGCTGCTCTGCTCAGAAGTTTCTTGAACATCACAGTGTCCGTGGCCACGGTCACCACGCACGTCACCAAGAACATCGTCGTTACAACGACAACCGAAGGTGAGACCACAACTGAAGTTACTTACCGCTGGGAGGAGGCTGAAAGAAGAGGTTTGATTGACAGCGTCAATGGCACCTTCACGAATCCAGAAACTGGAGTCGTCATGGCTATCCAAGACGCTGTCAACACTGGACTTCTGCGCTTGAGTGATCAATGGACTTCTGAAAGATTTTCAGTTCGTCCTGTTTCTTTTGAACCAACTTCAACTGTCACCATGACCACGTCTACACGTCGTCCAGAATTTATTTCGGAAGAAACAAGGATGCTGACGTCAACAACGTCATCAAGAATTTCTGGATCGACCAAGAAGACCATAACGTCATCTGAGGAGCCAGAACCTCCACTGTCCTCCGGCACTTCGACGACAAGAGCTCGGTCCTGGACGTCGCCAGATAAAGATAGGCCCAGGTCTCCGTCGGCCACTGTAGAAGATTCTGGCAGAAAGCCAAGAACTTCATCAGGCGAACCAACGAGCCTCAAGAAGCCTGCCAACGTTAGACCTGGAGAAAAATCGCCTGAACAAAAGCGTTCAAAGCCAGACGAAACGTCGCCAGAAAGAGTGGACAAAAGTCCAACTTCAGCGACCTTCTCTGTGCAAAGCTCAGTCGTGACTTCATCAACGACTTCAAGGGTTTCTGGTTCTCCAGTTAGTCCAGAAGCTCAAATCAGCGTGACACGCAGTCCGAGTAAGAGTCCAGTCAGACAAATACCACCCTCCTCCAAAGTCCCTGGACAACCTTCCAAAAGCGCGGAGAAACAACAGTCTCCTGATCGTCCAGCTAGGGTTAAGCCTGAAAAACTTCCATCTACTGCTCTTCAAAAAGATGAAACTGTCTTGGTGGCCAAGAAATCTGTTAAAACCTCATCGACGACGACTTCAAGGACATCTCCTGAACGTCCAGATAGGCCGAAGCAGGGGTCTCCCACTAAAGATAGGTCTCCGTCGCCAAAAAATTCATCCGATAGAAAGCCACTTATTTTGGACAAAACTCCTGATGGCCAAGAGCCTCAGAAAGACAGGTCTTCTAGAAAGCCAGTTTCTTTGGACAAAAGTCGGGACGAAACTCCTGATGGCCAAATCAGTTCTCCTAAAAAATCAGATTCTTTGGACAAAAATCCAGAAAGGCCATCAGTGAGGCGCCCGAAAGATTCACCTGAAAGACCGTTGTCAGAGGACGCGAGTTTTTACGTGCAAAAATCTGTTGTTCGCACGTCAACGACCTCCAGGAGTTTTTCTCCTGGGTCATCGCCTGAGCGTTCAGAACCAGAATCGCCACGGACAATAACAATGAAATCTCCAACTAAAATTAGTCCTAGTGCCGAAAGACCAAGGAAAACCTTTCCTAAAGATCGATCTCCATCTCCAACAACCTTGAATGACACGCCTGCTGAAAAGACAAAACCATCGTCACCAATAAAACCTTCAAAATTGGATTTGAAACCATCGGCTATTGACAAAGATGATCTACCAATTGGATCCATTTCTTTCCAAACATCATCATCTGTTGTCACGTCGAGGGCTTCTAGAACTTCCGGTTCGTCGTCGGCATCTCCGGAGCGTCCAGAAAAATCTCCACGATCATCGCGTTCTCCCAGCAGTAGTCCTGATAGGCAGCAGTTCACTCCTAAAGAAAGTTCTGTTCTTTCACAAAGCCCCTTGAAACCTTCCAAGATCAAACAGCCAAGTGTTGAAAGGATGGAAGACGTTAGAACTCAATTGGCGCGTCCAAACTCTCCAGAAAAATCACCTTCTGTTGAGACAGGCACAATTCTAACGTCGTCCACCGTGGTTGTCACGTCTAGGGTTTCTGGTTCGTCTCCTGAGCGTCCAAGAGCATCCTCACGCTCACCTAGTTCAAGTCCTGACAGGCAAGTGCTTTCTCCTAAACTAAGGTGTCCATCGCCTTCTAAAGAAATTATCATCACTGAAAAAACGGAATATTTTGCTCGATCTCAAAGTCCTGAACGCCGAGCCGAGGCCAAGCAGGTTGAAGAAGTCGGTCCAAAATCGCCCTCAACGTTGCCAAAATCTTCTGTCGAAAAAACAATTGTGCGAGTTAAAAAAGCAACAACTTCAAGAGTTTCTGGCGATTCGTCAA
Organism: Polyzonium germanicum; assembly: GCA_034700265.1. Taxonomy (NCBI): domain Eukaryota; kingdom Metazoa; phylum Arthropoda; class Diplopoda; order Polyzoniida; family Polyzoniidae; genus Polyzonium; species Polyzonium germanicum. The sequence continues at coordinate 9,154 of JAQIYI010000381.1, read as the reverse complement.
CATCTCCGGAGCGTCCAGAAACACCAAGTTCGCCTCCGACTAGACGGTCTCCGAGCAAAAGTCCAGAAAAGCCATTGTCACCCACTAAAGATAGGTCTCCATCGCCAAAGGACCTTTCCAAGGCCAAACCTCCAGAAAAGCCAGAACGAAAATCAACTCGAATAGAAAGCCGAAAAATTGAACCTCAAATTGGTTCCATTTCTTTTCAAACGTCATCATCAGCTGTTGTCACGTCCAGGACTTCTAGAACTTCCCGCTCGTCATCATCCTCTCCGGAAAGTCCAGAAAGATCTCTGAGATCTCCAAAGTCCGCGTCGCGCTCTCCCAGCAGTAGTCCTGATAGAGAACAAATTGCTCCTAAAGATTCTGCGCGCAAAAGTCCAGAAAAGCCAACGTCTCCAATTGAAAAGGCCAAATTTAAGATTCTTACCGAAAAGACAACACACCTTGAAACAACTTCAATCGAACATCCAGAATTACTGGAGAGACCTCTAACCCCTTTGCCAACGTCGCCTCTGGCAGAGGAAGATGATGAACTACTTAGAGCCGCAAGAATTTCCATTCAGACTTCAGTTGTCACTTCGAGGATTTCTGCTGGTTCTGATTCGTCGCGGTCTCCTCCTAAAGACAGGTGTCCCAGCAGTAGTCCTGACAGGCAACCATCTCCTAAAGAAAGGTCGTCATCACCTAAAGGCACTTCTGACTTTTCTGCTCGACCTAAAAGTCCTGACAAGCAAACGCCTACTACTCAGACTGAGAGACGACGAGCATCACCGGGAAGTCCAGAGCGGCAAAAATCTCCTCCTTCAACTGAGACGATGGCAGATGTAACAATTCAGTTGAAACGGCGATCAAAATCGCCAGAAAGAACATCCCCAGAAAGAAGATCGCCAGAAAGAACATCCCCAGAAAGAAGATCGCCAGAAATAAAATCGCCAGAAAGAAGATCGCCAGTCGTGGAAAAAGACGAAACACAAACATCTACTGTAGTCCAGACGTCGACATCCATTGTTACGTCGTCATCAACTTCAAGGTCTTCAAACGTTCTTCCAACATCACCCACGACTAAACGATCTCCTAGTAAAAGCCCCGATCGGCAAATGTCGCCTGCTGCTGCTCACGATCGCTCGCCGTCACCTAAAGATGTTTATTTCGCTAGGCCTAAAAGTCCACAGACGCAAAAATCGCCTCCAAGTGAGAGCATTGGAGATGATGTACAAATTCCGTTGAAACAATCAAAGTCACCAGAAAAATCGCCAACTTCACCTGTAAAAAAAGAAAATGAAACCGCTCGAAAAGCTGCAACTGTCCTTGTCCAAAAGTCTGTCATCACGTCAAGTGTGGTTTCAGAAGCTCTAACGTCACCTGTGAACCGGTCTCCAAGCAAGAGTCCTGATAGGAAAACGTCACTTGAAGACCGGTCTCCGAGTAGGAGTCCTGAAAGGAAGATATCTCCTGACAACGTCCAACAACCATCGTCTCCAATAACAAAATCCAAGGTTAAACCATCCGCGGAAGTGACAACTCATTTGAAGCGAGCAAAATCACCCGAAAAATCACCAACGCCTGTGGACACAAAGGCAAGTCAAATATCGTCGTCCACTGTAGTGGTCCAAAAGTCAATTGTCACGACGTCCGCTTCCAAAAGTCCGGTTCCAGAAGCTCCATCGTCGCCGACTAAACGGTCGCCCGGTAGCAAGAGTCCCGCTGATAAGCCTAAAGAAAAACCTCCATCGTCCACTACTCTTCCAACGTCGCCAACAACCAAGTCCTCCAAAGTTACATTTTCGTCAGAAGCAACAGTTCCAGTGAAGCGTCCAAAATCTCCTGAAAAACAGCAGTTCGTTGTAGAAAAGACGACTGTTTCGACTGTTGGCGGACGTGTTGTCAAATCGACAAACATTGAAGAACGTCGTCCAACAACAACGACGTCGGACACGACAAAAACTTCTAGGACTTTGCCAAAATCGCCAGAAAAGATTCAACAAAGCGTGACAGTCACCACCAAGTCCACAACTGTAAGTAAAACGGATCATGAAAGACCCAAGTCGTCACCATCCAAGCAAGTTCCATCCGCAACCGGACGTCTTCCAAGAGACAAAACTGTGCCTCGCATTGTTGATGACCAAAGCAGTCCAAAACCATCCATGGAAGGTTTTGAGGAATTTGACGTGGAAATTCCAGACGTGACGTCGAGCAATTTTGAAATCGTTAAAATCACACAGGACGATGGGTCGGAAGAACTTGAAATCCGTTGTCTTTCGGGACATCCTGACCGGTCCTTGGTCATCAACATCACCGACTGCACTGTCATAATTAGAGGACAACAGATTGACCTGTGGACTGCCATTGTCCAAGGTCAAATCGACCGCGCCATGTTCCGCGTTGTGGTCGGCGATGATCAGACTGAAACGGTTGGCCTGGACGAAGCCATCGAACGCGGACTGTTGGACAAAAATAGCGGAGATTATCGACCGTCGACTTCCGGATTGTTTTCAACGACGATCACCTTCAAGGACGCTTTGAGGAAGGGACTAGTGACTGTTGTCGCAGCTCCTGTTGTAACCAGCGTGACAATGGTGTCCAAAATACTGGAAACCTCCACTGGACCTGAGACGATTTTTGAAGAAGAGACACTGGATGAGCAATTCGTCACTGAAACAACTACTGATGGAGATGGCGATGATGATCTTGATGCCTTGTCCACGGTGACGACCACTTTGATAGCCAGACAAGTCGTGTCAGAATCGTCCGAAACGGTGACAGAAATCACAGAAGAGTCTGAAAAAATCATCACTGAAACTGTAGATGAAGAAGAAGAAAAAGCTCAAGATGAGGCTGAAAGTGAAGATGAAGATGATGAAGACCTTAGAAGACCGACGTCGCTGAACATTCGTCACAGTTCGCCGACCAGAGAGCCTCGTTTTGCCGTCAAGATCGGCCGCGCGCACACCATAGATTCGCCTGAACGAGAAGTGAGATCCGTGACCTTGCAGAAGATGCGCCGGCGCGTCCTCAAGCCTTCAGAAGCGGCTGAAGAAGGCATTCTTGACGAAGACACCGCCAACCTGTTGAACGAGACGGATCAGAGACGAGGACCCGGCGGTCAAGAGCCAGTGACCTTGGAAGAAGCCATCAAGTTGAAGATCGTCGATGGACATCGCGGCGCCGTCAAAGACCCGGTGAGTGGATCGTTGCTCACCGTTGAAGAAGCTCTGCACGACGGACTGCTCGACTTCGCCACTGGTGACGTCATCTATCCGGTGGCTCGCAGATTGACCTTGCCTGAAGCCGTCTCGCAAGGACTGGTCGAGCCCGAGTCGCAGAAGAAGCTCTTCATCATCCATCCAGAAACGGGCGTCAAACTCACTCTGCAGGAAGCCGTCTTGTGCGAAGTTCTAGATTCTCAGTCTGGCATTTTGGACTCCAAAACTGGACAGGTGGTCACGCTGGAAGACGCTCTCAGAAAGGGCGGAGTCATCCAACGAGACACTGGCAAAGTCCTAGTCAACAAAGAGAACAAATTGGTGCCTCTACTGGACGCGGTCAAAATTCACGCGAGCATTTTCAAACAAAGGCCGCCGCCAACCGTGCCAGACTTTCTGCCTCCAATCGGACTAACCTTTCCAGTGGCGTTGCAACGCGGACTCATCGATGACGCCTCGATGGAGTTCGTTCATCCAATCACCGGTCGAAGAACGAACGTCCAAGAGGCCTTCAAGACGAACCTGCTCATGATAATGCCCGCTCCGACCAAGACCAACTCCAGGACCGTTTTGGAAGCTCTGACTGCCGGCCACATCGACGTCAAAACAGGCACTTACAATGTAGCTGGCGGCGATGATGACGCCATCATGCCTGTCGAAGCGGCGCTCAGTTCTGGCCTCTTGAAGCCACTTCCGTTTGAGCCAATCGCTTCGGAATGCAGCGTCATCAGCACAACTTTGCGACGACAAAACAATGATGTGGACAAATTCGGAGGACCTCTGATTAAGCCTACTCTTGTGACTTCATCTGTGTCATCTGCTGCTATGGAAACCAGAACTGTTGTAAGAACTGTGAGAAGATTGGACCATGAAAGTGACGTTCAAGAAGAACTTCCTCTTTGCACTTCAGCTTCTTCAACAACCTTGGACAACGTTGGGCAAGTCGATTCCACTTCCGTTGTTGACAGAAGTAGTAGAATAACAACAACAGCAACTTCATTCACAATTGAGACAAGGATTGTCAAATCGTCGTCGCAGCAGCATCAGGTTTCCTTGTCGCAAGCCATCAGCGTTGGGTATTTTGATGCAAATTCAGGCATTTTCATGGATCCAATCGAGAAAAAACCAGTTCCGTTCGCCAAGCTAGTGTCCACGTCCGACGGCCCTTTCAATCCGGACACTCTTATCGTCAGAAATCCATCCACTGGCAAATTGATCACTTTGGACGAGGCTTTGGCGATGCACTTGGTCGATCACGTCACTGGACAAATGACCGATCCAGCCACTGGCGCCAAAGTGTCCTTCTTCGAGGCAGTTTCTCTCAATTGGGTCTTCGTTGATGACGGCTCTAGACGACCTTTGATGCAGGCCATCACTTTCAAAGAAGCCGTAGAGCAGAACCTCTACAACCCTGAAGATGGCGGCACGGTCTTCGATCGGCTTACCGGCGACAGAGTGCTCTTGCACGACGCTCTAGTCAGAGGTATAGTCGATTCCTCGTCGCTGACCATTTGGAACTCGACGACGCAAACTCTGATGACCTTCAAGCAAGCCATGGACGAAGGTCTTGTGGACATGCAGCGAGGAACGATCTCCATTCAGCAGGGCGACGACACTGAGGTCAGTTTGAACGACGCTTTAGTTCAAGGACTGTTGGCGCTCGATCGGCGACCAATGTCCTTGGAAGCGGTCGTCAGAAAGGGCATCTACAAGCCATCCACGGCGACCATTGTCGATCCAGACACGAACCAAACTTTGTCTTTGGAAGCGGCCGTGCGCAGAAATCTAGTCGATGCTGAAATAACGGACTTGATGGACAGCCAAGAACATCGACTCGTGTCGCTCAAGGAAGTCCTCCGACCTCATCAGACTGGTTCTTCAAAGCTAATCGTTGATGGCAAATTTGGAATCAAGATGAAGGACACGGCTAAAAAAGAACTGGTCACGCTGGACGTCGCTCTGAGCAGAGGCCTGATCGTCACCGTGCGCACTCCGATCACGTTGGTCGACGCCATCAGCCGCGGACTTTACTCGCCCATCAGCGGACGCTTCACGGACGTGGCCAATGGCGGCGACCAAGTGACGTTGTGCGAAGCTCTAGAGTCCAGATTCATCGACTTGAACTCAGCTTGGATCAAAGACGAGCGAACAAACACAGTTGTGACGTTGAAGGAGGCTCTGGCTTGCGCCGATTCTCAGCATCAGCTGGTTGATGACGTCAATGGCATCGTTCGCTATCCCGAAGACATGACGCTGGACGTTGCGCTAAAACTGGGCTACGTCATCCGATCCTACCCGCCTTTCACCCTGCAAGAAGCCCTGGAACGCGGACTGTACGATGGACAATCTGGGCTCATGATTCGTCGTTTTGACCTCGACGATGAACACCGAGATGTCCACGACGATGCCAAGGAGAGCTTGCAGGACGCCATCAGAAACGGCTGGATCGACGCGGAGGCGCTCACCATCAAGGACCAACGTTCCAACGTCATTCTAACTCTATCGGAATCCATCAGACTGTCGATTGTCGATGACAAATCGGGAATGGTCGTCGATCCAGTGAGCGGCGCAGATATGAACTTCTACGACGCGCTCGAAATGGGCATTCTGATGCCGTCCAAGAACAGGTTGTCGCTGCAAGAGGCCATCAGCAAAGGCCTTTACGACTTTCAAAGTGGACAGGTGTTGATTCACACGACGTCCGAGCGAATCGACTTGAGCAGAGCCATTCAGCGAGGTCTGATCGATTCTTCTGCAACGCTGGTTCGCGATCCGACCAGTCAGTCTTTGATTCCGTTCTGCAAGGCCGTTCAAGATGGCGTTGTCGACGTTCACTCGGGCACCGTTAAAGTGACGTCGTCGAAAACTGTCGATTTGGTCGTGGCCATCGATCAAGGACTCTTGGTTGAGGTCAGGAAGCCACTCGCAGTCCGAGACGCTCTCAAAAAAGGACTGCAAGATCAAAAATCAGGATTGTTCGTCGATCCTTGTTCCGGACAGCCTTTGACCCTCGCGCAAGCGATCAACACGAAGCTCTTGGACGCGGATTCAGTGCACGTGAAGGACACCAGAGCTGGATTCTGGAAAAAGGTCAACTTGGTCGAAGCCATCGAACTCGGATTCGTCGATGGTGAGTCGAGTGAGGTAATCAACGCCTCCAACGGTTCCAGAACGAATCTGACAAAGGCCTTTGAACTGGGACTTGTTTTGGACAGTCGGCGGTCCATTTCGCTTCAGAAAGCTCTCCATCAAGGCCTCTACGACGAAGCAACTGGACGTTTCACGGATCCAAACACGGGCAGAAAAATCACTCTGCATGAAGCACTTCGTCGCTCCATCGTCAGAGCCGATCTGCCTTGCTATTGGTCGCCAGAAGGTGGCGGACGCGGCATAGGTCGTCTAATGTATCTGATTGAGACGGTTCGCGAAGGCATAATCGGCAGGATCGACGGACGCTTCAAGGAACCCATCACGCACGACGTCGTTTCGCTTCTGGAGGCTCTGGAACGAGGCTGGATCGTCGACATCGAGAGTCCGTTCGGACTGTACGAGGCCATCGTCATGGGACTCTTCGAAAGCGAGACCGGCAAGTTCCTCCATCCAACCAACGGACGAAAATTGGACTTAAGCGAAGCTCTGATCGAAAATCTGATCGATCCTACAACGTCCCTCGTTCGACACTCGAAGACGAATCGTTTCATGCGACTTCCGGAGGCCATTTCGACCGGACTCGTCGATCCTGTCCGCGGATTGTATTGCTGTCCAGGTGGTGAGAAAATAGCTGAAAAATTGACATTGGACATCGCTGCGGACAGAGGCTACATTGTAACAGCTCGTCGACCTTTGACCTTGGAGGAAATTGTCGTCAAGATGCATCTGTACAATAAAAGAACGGGCGAAATTCTGGATCCTGTTTTGGGCGACAGTTTCAGCGTCGCGAGGGCTCTTGAAGTCGGCTTTCTGGACGGCACAACTGCGGCGATTCGCGGACCGAAAGGAGCTCTCAAGTCTTTGAAGGCCGCCATCGGCGACAAGGAAGTGGATCCTGTGAAAGGAACGATCGTAGCGCTTGATCCGACCTCGAAACTGCAGAAGAAAACGTCGACGATGACTTTCGACGTGGCCTTCCAGAAGTCTTTGTTGGTGACGGTCGAACGGCCCATGACGTTCCATCACGCGATTCGAAAAGGTTCCATCGACCTGAAGAAGGGCACGTTCATCGATCCTCGAACGCTGACCGAGAGCACTCTGGGCCAAGCCATCCACGACGAGCTTATCGACGCCAATTCGGCCGTCGTCAAGGATCCCAAGAGCGGACGCTTCAGGACGCTGAAGGAGGCCATCGAAGAAGGCTGGATCGACATGGATCGCCGAGCTCTGGTCGATCCGGACACTGGACGAATGCGCACGCTGCTCATCATGTTCGACCAAGGCACTGTCGTCTTCCTGAGAGAGCCCATCTCATTCGACGTCGCCCTCGAGACTCAGGTTTTGGACTCTGTCTCCGGACGCTTCACTGATCGACGCGGCACGGTGAGCGAGATCGTCACTCTGCGAGAGGCCATGCAGACCGGCCTGGTCGATATGGAGTCCGTTCTGCTCAAGGATCCTGTTCGAAAGCGGCTTCTGCGGCTAGAGGAAGCGTACGTCGAGAACCTGATGCAGGCCGAACGCGGAACCGTGCTCAGCACGGCCGAGAATATCTTCCTGACGATTAGCGGCGCTCTCGAGCGAGGGCTGTTCGTCACGTCGCGCCGTCCGCTCACGCTGCTCGAGGCCATCGAGTACGGCGTGTACGATGAGCTGACCGGCAGAATCCACGACCGACTGAGCGGCACCACGATGAGCCTTCAAGAGGCGATGGACGCAGGCCTCGTTGACACGACCACCACCATGGTGAAGCACCCGCAGACGGGCCGCATAATGACTTTTCACGAAGCTATTCTAGAACGCATTGTGGACACGGTGACCGGTTGGTTGATCGTGGTCGAAGAGACAACCACAGAGACCACGACCACGGAGACGTTGACATTGACTGAGGCCCTACGACGTGGCCTATTGTCCACTGCTGAAGCCCGGGTAAGAACGACGACCCAAACCGTCCGCCTGCCTGATTTGCACCCAACACCTCGCCAATATGCCACACCCTCGCCTCGCCTCCTCCGCCCTCTTAATTCTCACCTTTGTTTTCTGCTTTTGTTTAATTCATTCAAGCTCGAATCCTCTTTAATCTCTTCCTCACTCATGGTTATTCCTGATTCCGTATTCTCTTTGTTTTGTCTTGTAATCTCAGTTAATCTCATTTTCATTTTCACATACATTTCATTTAGATTTCATTTTCTTTCTTTTTATTTATTTATTTTAATTTCATTCTTTTTATTAATTTATTTTAATTTCATTCCATTTATTAATTTTGTTAATCTCATATTTGATTCCATTTTTTATTTTACTCTCTCAATTTTCAATTCCATTTCCACATTTAATTTAATTTTCTTTAATTTTCATTTTCTGAAATTTTATGCAAATTTCGATTCCTTACTCACTTTCAATAAAAAAAATTCTGGTGGCAATTTGGAGTGGAGGAGAGCGAGAGAGAGTGAGCTGAACGTTAGCTGCACCGCCTGCTTTGGCTGACCCTAGCTGACCGACGTAGACAAATTAACGACAAGTTTTAAGTTTGTGCTCAAAGAAAAAGCAAAAAAAAAAAAAAAAATTCAATCTGCAATTCAACATATGCATTTCGACCATTATTTCCTGTGCATGAGGCAGATACAATATTGCTTTGACGCTCGTAGTTATATGCAGCAACCAACAAGGCGCGAAATATTTAATACCAAATAAATATTCAATATTGATTCAATCATTTTTTCCCATCATCTACTTCATTCATTCAATCACTCATCATGGGTTGGTGTTGGTAATTCGGTTTGTAATCAAGTTTATAATCA
>JAQIYI010000380.1:0-20248 GCA_034700265.1 Polyzonium germanicum | reverse complement strand
GTCTCAAGTTGCGCTCAAGTCTTCCTTATAACATTTGTTAATTAGATCTATAGTTATGCGGTCTCATATGTCTGGCAGGCAGGTTAATTGACCAGATGGCACCACTATCAGCATCATAATATCAAATTCGTTGAGCATAGGCCTTGGCGGGTTTGGCAAACGACACACATGGAAGTGAAAGTGGACGCAAAACAAATTAACGACTTATTAAATTTTAAATAGGCCTAGTAGGCCTACTGGAAACGATTTTCCTGCAACTCGATTCTAACCAATTAAATCGAACACACAATGCATCGTTTAAACCACAGCCTCGTATCGTGTTGTTCAATGGTTATAAAATGAAAAACAAATGATGGCATCTTGCATCAAGTGGTTTTAAATTGTAACGAAAATGCGCCTGAGGTTCGTGTATCCCTAAGCCCTCTTAAAAGGAAAACTTGAACGCAACTTGAGACTGACTTTCCAATGTAACAAGTCTCAAGCTTAGGGATAGGCCTACCAGTCTGTCCAACTCAAAGGCTTGAGTCAGCCTTAAGACTCAATTTATAAGAAAAGAAAAAATATCTAGGCTTATCGAACGAACTAAATTTGGAGCACTGCATAACAGTGCATACATACAGACAAACAAAAAATCCCATGTCTCATTTAATTTGTTTTTGATATCTAAACGTTGAAGAGAGGATAACCTCAAATTTTAAATGGCGTCTGAGCTCCATTTGCCAAATTAAAAGATTATAAAACATGATTTCGAATAAGAAACCTATTTATGTATACTGTAACTTCAAAAGATAAGTGCTAAAAATCGTTTACACAGCACACAAGTGCCTCCATGCAGGCCTACTTTTTATGTTAGCTTATCTTAAGATTAGGAAGCCGACATGCATGTATATTTTCAAAAGTGGGTTCTCTCATGAACCCTTGCATTGCACGCACAGTAGGCTTATTTATAGGCCTACACATATTTAGCTTGTTTGCACTTATATGTCAGGCTCTGGGTTTTAAGCAGTACCCAGAGTAATCACCCCCTCTCAAGACTGTCGTTAAATGTGTCAAGATGACAGGAAGGACTAGCAGCGACCATTATTGTTGTCCAAATTGACACAACAAACCCCATCCTTTCGTCCAACTATTTCCGCTTAAAATGAAAAAAAAACCATATATGTAGGCCAGAGCAGGCCTATATGAATGTCTAAGCTATTGGAGACAAACGATCTTACTGTCTGTTTGAGACTATCTTGATTTTCACATCTGGTTGACAACGCAGACTGGACTTCAGAAGGCAAAAATCAATCTTTGGCTTTCTTTCTTTAAGACCTACATTTAAATTTGAAACAAAATACCAGATTGCGTAGCATTAGAAAGAAAAACTAAAAGCTAGTTGCTGACTTGACCGTAACCCAAATTTCACAGATTCACATCTTGCGAGCCATTTCGTCTCTGTCCTTTCTTTCTTCAAGCATTGTCTTCACAGATTTGTGACATTCAGAAACCGATAGAAAAAGAGTGAAAGAAAAAAGGGTTGAATGAGATTCAACTAGGCCAGGCCTATTGGGAATGGCTGGATAGGCGCAACAAGTGTGCAAATAAATCAAGGAACAGACAAAAACTGAATTATTTTCACATGAGCTACTGAATAGGCCTAGTTCAATGGACCTCCAAATAGGCTACATTGTACTTCCATCTGTCTTTATATACACGTAGGCCTACGGAGTAATGTGAGGCCTAGATTGCGCATCAAGCAAGCTAGGCCTCATGAAAAAAAATCCCAGAGAGATTTATGATTATTCCTTAAAGTTTGAAATCAACTAGGCCTGGCCTATCGATAATTCTATAGTTTTGACCTCTGCACTGCTACTGGCCAAAAGTGAGCAAAAAGTCCTTCTCTACAGTCTACTTGGCACTTGGAGCTAGACAAATTAACAAAATAGGCCTGGACCTAACAAGAGTTTAGCACATGTACGTGGATTTATAGCCTATATCATACGATAAATAACCTTGTAATAAAATCAGTTTCTCAATATGTAGGCCTATAGGCTAGGCCTATTGATAAGTGATGGATGATGACAGACAGCATTGCGTCCAAAGTGTCGCGCACCAGGATAAGTCTATGACTGTGTTGGATTTGATGAGAGACGACAAGCCGGACTTGGGAGTATTAATTAGCAATCCGGATCTTTATTGATTTGAGAAAATAAAATTCAACGACGTAGCAACTATTAATTGAGAGCGAATTTACGATCCAAGTTTTTGATTTTCGAAACTAAGCAGTAGGCATAGCCTCATAGGCCTAACGAAGTGACGACACAAACGGACTTCATCAAATCCCTGTTCGTTGGGAACTTTGTAGGCTTGCAAGCAACTCATTAAACCATTAGGCCAATAAAGGTCTCATGATTCTCATCACATTTGGCAATTTCTTCTGAAATAAATTTGGCGCATTTTGCATTTTGGCACCTCTAGAAACACCACCTTACAACGGGCATGACAAAACTGGCAATTACATGCCATGTCGATTTTTCAAAGATGAATAATTCATTAAGCCTAAGGCGGGCATATTCATCATATCCGGCCACTAATTTTATACTAAAACTGTTTGAACTGAATCCAAAGTAAAACGAAACGTTGATGACGCACGAATAACAAAAACTAATTTCGCAGAAGTCAACATCTAAAGAAAGCATTAAATTACAGCTTTAGACCTAGGCCTATAGCGGGAATCATTCATTAAATACACCAAAGGACTCCTGACGTCAAAGAGCAAAAAAGAAACTAGGCCTATTATAAAAAAACAACACCGAAACTTTGAACTTTGGCCCTTCGAGAAAAAATAAATGAATCTCTTGACAACAATTATTGAATCCGTCTAAAGGGTGAACACAAAAATAGTTAGGCCTCACCTAACTAGTCTTTGCCAAGCTAATCGGCCTACTTGATTGTGTTACTTTAGTTTAACCCATGACATTTAAAAGTAAATGAAAACACGAGCAGTGGTGTCGGTGACAGAATAAATCGAAAAACAAAATGGCGCAATAACAATCTCAAAAATGGCGTCCACGACGCCCTATACAATGTCACATGGTGGAAGGGCAGAGAACAAATGGAAAATGATTACATGCAGGCTTAAGGTAGGCCTATGCTGAAAACAGCTTACATCTGCATCAAGTTTACTAACAACTAGGTCTACTCGTATAGGCCTAAATAGACTAGCTTTAGGTTAACTTGCTTTAAATTCCTGCATGGCAAATCTAAATTTGACTGAAAAGTCTTGGCCTGAAGCAGTGAAAACATATGCCTAATTGAATGCCAGTCTCCAAACATGACTGCTTGGTTTCAGTCTTCCAGAAAAGCAGCCATAAAAGGGTGGAGTAGGTTTGGTCTTGCTTTTTTTCCGTTAGGCCTACTTTTCAATATTGAGCTTAAACGAGGAGACATAGGCCTATATGTAGTTTCTGCACCAACGAGTTAGACGCAATGTGTAGGCTTCTATTTGAGTCTGAGACCATCTGGTTATTCCGTTGTCCAGAAATGTTTCAAATAAAATACATGTAAGGCTATCATATTGCAAAAAAAAAAAAGACCCCCAGCTGTTACCCATTCGCACTTCCATAATATAGCCCTAACCCTTGGCCAAGTTTTCCATACAACAATGTTAGTCAGAGTGTGTCACATGACCACAAAGGGTTTCGAAGATGTTGATCAAGTAGGCCTCGCATAATTCGATCAAATGTAGGCCTACTGCATCTACACTAACACACTGTTCCGCAACTAGGGACGGTTAAGCCTACTTGTTTGAAAAATTGAAATTATTTTTTTTCCTGACCGTCATCTTGTTTGAATGAACAGCAAAAGGAAGAGAGCTTTGGTGGTTTAGGGTAGACCACATTAACAATTTAACATAAAAAAGCTGGTGATGGGCTTAAGAAAAAAAAACCCATTTTGCCTTAAAAAGTCAGCGAACTTGACATTTCTATTCCTTCCACGCCCTCCTCAAAATAAAAGAAATAAGCTTAGAAGAAGCCTAAAGAAAGGCCTGAAGCAAAACAAAAAAGATGTCTTCTCGTCACCGTGTTAATGGTAAGCCAATGTCATCGCACGAATTTGCTGAGCAAAGTTGCACCAAAGCATAGGCCTCTACGTTAGACTGGCTGGTCATGGAAATGACTAAAAAGCAGACACGACGGAGAATGATTAATCCCTGTCTCAAGTTAAGACAGCTTTAGGTAGTAACTTCCGGTTATGAAGAGCGATTGCCATCAAAAGTAGTCATCATCTGCCAACGTTTTTACTCTTATCTCGCTTTATAACCGGAAGTTGCTAATGCTGTCTTGACTCCAGACAGGCCTGAGATTTGCATTAGTTATTCCGGCCTAAAATGCGGAAGTGACAATAATAACAAGGCGCGCGCATCAAGCACACTTGAGTTTTAAAACTCAAACGTGTCATGAAGAAGGAAGAAAAAAATGGGATTTTGAAAACGATGAAAATGGAAATTTCTTGGAACTAGTGACACAATAGGACTTCTGTGTCATGATAGGCGGCCCACAACAAGCGAGGAAGTGAAATTGAGAAAATTCAAATCCAAACTCAAAGAAAAACAATCATCATCGTGCATCATTTCCTCTCATGGCGACAAAATGGCTCCCCGTTGGATTACGCCTGAATCGAAAGGGTTATCGCATTACTTTGGTTAGGCCTAGGAAAAGAGGAAAAAATGTAGGCCTTGGCCTATCGCAATCAGAAAATGCGGCGGCGAGCAAACAAAAACACTGGCAATTTTTCTGAACACTTCACGTGGAATCGGGATGGGTGTGTTTCCACTTTAACCAGCAAACACACAAACCATAACAGACATACAGTACATGTACGACGCACGCAAACGAAAAACATTTGAGAATTATTGAACAACGCAGAGAGACTGAAAAAATAGTCTAGGCTCGGCTAGATTTGAGAAGAAAACTGAGCCTAATTTAAAATGCCTAGGCCTAAGTCTGATATTCCAGCTTGATATTCAATATGAATTAGGCCTATTCTCTTTAGGGGGAAAAAAAGTTAAGAAATTGAAATAGAAGCTGCGATTGAAACGGGCACCAATCAAAATGACCAGGTTTATACGGCCTACTCAAAACTGACTAAAGAAATGATAAATTGGGCCTAAACTAACAACGTAAGCAGGGTTGGATAAATGAAACAGCCCGTTGTTAAAACGCAAACCAACAAGCCGAAATAACAAATAGAAATAGACCTGGGACTTACAACAAGAAATTAATTGCCAGTGGTGTCCCTTTTAAAAGGTCCTTTGGCGAAAACTTGCTTCCAATTCAACGAATATTTTACGCGGCCTTAATTTTATTGAAGGGGCGGATGAGAAGGCGCCCCCGCACCGCCCTTTCATGTGTTTCAGGCATAGGCCTAGCTATTGATTTGTAAAATCGTTTTCTATTACGTACTCATAGGTCGAAATGTAGGCGTAATCGTAAAAATCGCATTCAAAGAAAAAAGTTCAAACGATAAGCTGAAATGGAGGATCGCGCTTTTCGTTATTCATTCACGATGTGTGAAATGTGAATTCTGCATTTTTTTTCTTTTTTGCAACGTGATCGCACAAGTCACGTAGAAAAAAATATCAATTCTTCATGGCTTCGCGTGACAAACGCGGCCGACCAATGACGGCTCAACGTGGCCGGAAATTAAGATTCCCGAGGTTTCCAGACAAAAATGTATTTTCCTCAATGGCCCTTAAGCTGAGAAACTTTTTGCGCTTTTTCGATCTTATCCAATTTAGGCATTCAGTAGGAAACAAATACAGGACTGTAAGCTTTGGATTATTACCTAAACTAAGTAGCCTCGCCAACATGTAGGCATTTTGGACTGATGAGCGAGAATATAAAACAGAAGATGCTGAGCGGCGATTCCGGAGCTCTAATTGCACAAGAACAGCCGTCTCAAAATGGCGCTCACGACTTCCTATTGGCTAATAAAAGTAATAAATATGATATAGGCCGTCGCAAACGACCGCCTGAATTCAATACCAGGCTTCAAGGCGGTAAGACGGAGCACTTCCGCCGGCACTTCCGGTTCATTTATGCATCAACGACAGAAACATGACAATTATAAATCGTCTTTTGAAAAATAGCACCAATGGAAGGTGGCTCAGATGTAACCCCCCAAAAAACACAAAAAACCAAAAAAAAAATGAAAATTTGACACAAAACACGCACAACGCATGAGCGTATACATGCGAAAGGATAAACAAAATCGATATCAAAACGTAAGTGCGCATGTGCGCGTTCAGACTTCACGGGAGCCTACGGACTACTAAGGAATGAAGTTGGAGGTTTGGTCGACTCGAGTAGGACGACGAGGCGGAAAGCAGGAAGGTCGATATCCCAGAAAATGCGATGGGCTTGGCAATGGCACGCAGAGCGAGCGAGCTAGACCGGAGGGGGGCGACGGGAACGATTCGAGGGTGGGTTCTTCAATGGGTTCTGCTGAGGGACACAAAAATCGCAGAAAACGCTCGAAGGAGAAACAGAAGTCAAGTATCCCGCCGAGACAGCGACGGGGATATTAACAAACCGCACACACACGGACAGAAACGCGCCGCTCACGCTGTCACGGTTCAAACGGGGGAGTCCGGTCCGCTGGAACACGCCGACAGGCCTAGTCACCGAATAAATCGATACGACGGACAAATTTGGAAACACCTCCAAAGACGGGCGTTCACTACAGTGACACAACATGCGGCATAAATAGCCACGCACGTTTGCGATTCTACGCAGACAGGCAAAGCTACACGTAAAAATCAACGGAACGCCAAATAATGACGTCATTTCGACTCATTTGTAAACTGTCCCCGCCTTGGCGTCGATCTAGCCAGCATAATTGTAATGTCAACCTTTATAATTGCTTAGCGTTCCGTTGGTTAATAGCGTAGCGTACGTGGAAGCCCATTATGACGTCAACAAACGGTTGCCATAATGACACTAGGCCAGTACACTATTATAATAGGCCTACATGTACCAAATAGACCGAATGCGTGTACGATTCACGTAGAAGTGTTGCAGTAGGACGTCACAACCTAGCCTGGTTAGTTTTTATCTTTCCCCAGGCCTAACTGGATCCATTGCTGAATCTTTACCGTTCAGCATGGAATTTCTAAGTGCTTTTTGCTCCAAGTGCGCTCCAAATGCTCCGTCACAGGTCATTTGCACCCACATAAATTCCAACGCTTTATTCAAAGGGGTTTTTTCTCTCGTCATGATGGGGAAAAAAAAAGAAAAGCAAAAAACATTTGAAGCATAAATCTTCCTCTTTAAAAAAATATATTCGCTCTAAAATTTACGTCTAGGCCAGGCTGAAAATGCAAGAAAAAAAGCGCGAGTAGAATTTATTACGCAAAGCTTATAGGTTACCATTTTTACTTAGAAATCGATCAAACGGATTCCCACCACCAAGCTTCCAGCACTAGAATTCTTGGCCGCACAAAAATACGCCTAAAAATGATTTGCAAGCGTTCTAATGGGCCGTTAACTTTTTATTTATTTTTGCATATGCTTAGCCTGCATGCATATATCTCTGCGAAATGTACAACAAAAAATCACGTGTTCACTGCTCAATAGGCCTAGTGTAGGCCTACTGCGAGGATTAGACCTGTTCACTTCAATTCTTCATTAGGCATAGGTGGTCTACAACTCTACTGTACATGTAAATGAACTAGGCCTAGTCTAATTGTCATAATCGCCTATTAGCAGCGTGAACAGATATGCAAATAGGCTAGGACCAAGTGAGCGTTAGCGAGCAAGGTCTACTAGCAGACTCAAATGACACGTGACGAGCCCATTTACAGGGTGAAACATTTGCAGCAATAATAGGCCAGAATTTATGCCTAACCGATTGAAACCCAAATCCAAATCAAGAAAAATGAGATGTCATAGCTCTAGGCTTTGCGTGACAGGAAGAATCAATGTCTACAATTTATAAACCTAGGCCTACATGCACTGTATTAGGCCTACACAAAACTGAAATCACAAACATCAAATTGGGCCAAGGAAATTACAGGAAACCCAAAAAATTGTTCAATGTTTGCCTAGAGAAGGCGAAGGATGATGTAAAATGTGTAGTGTAGCAATCAGCTCATAAAAGAAATCCAAACCACCCCATTTAAATGTGATCAATGTAAACTACAATGATCACATGAAAGCTGGACCACGACACCACGTGATCAATGACGCCACTTTGTCAATTCAAGCTTAACTGGGAAATACACTCTGTAGGCCTACGTGTAGGCTTAGGCCTACCTGATATTACGTCACAGACGCATTCAAACAACCAAACTTAATAAGCCATAAGCCAACAGTTCCCATCACTAGATGAAACATATTCGTTGACGTCAAGAGCGAAAATGCCAGCCATTGGTTTTTTTGCACAAACATGCAGTCATAAAGTAGGCCTACTCTAGGCCAATAATCGACAACATCTGAAATAATAAGTGTCAAATAGGCCTAGGCCTACACGTATGTGTCAATATGTAGGCCTGACTTCTGAGAATGACAAAATAAATAAAACAACTAGGCCTATATAAAGACCTACAGTAGGCCTAAATGTTTCAAACTTTGGAGTTTTAGACGGATGATTTAGTCCTATAGCTGCTAACCGCATATAAGTAGGCCTACGTCATATAAAGAAACTTTGAGAAAAAGAAAAAAAGGCCTAGGCCTACGACTAATAAAAACAAAAAATAATTTCAATTCTATTCAAGATCAAGGACAATAAATGAAAAAACAGTATTAGGCCTACAGTAGTGGTAGTTTAGAAAAAACACTTAGGCTTAAGCCTATAAAAACAGACGTTAAATAAACAGAAAACAAAAAGATGGCTTCTCAAGAAACTTGAATTGAACGCACTTTAATTGAGACGCGCAGAAAATCATCCACATTATAGGCCTACAGAAACCCAATAAGATAAATTTGGCGAGCATTGCGAGGTCACGTTGGGTCAGTCGTAGAATCTCTATTTAGGCCTCTCCAGTTTCCAACTGTATGTGAATTAATAATCAAATCGGGTCCACCGACTTGGTTGTCTAATTGCACTAGGCCTAGTCAAATGCAGGCCCTGCGTTTTATTCTCAATTGCTGAAAAATGTTCGTCCGCTCATCCAACGGCTCAGAACAGCCCCAAACCAACAAGGCCTATAAATTTTATTTTCTACCTCTATGGAAATCGGAACAATAGACAAACCGATGATTTAATGATGAGGAAGGCCGACACGGTCGAAAGCGTCGATAGGCCTAATCTTCTGAAAGGTTTCTCAAGTTCATGATCATTGTCGCACCTCGCGCAGTGGAGCAGCCAGCCTGTCTTGAAATCATTCTCGAGTTGAGACAGTTTCTCGAAGCGTTTATTGCACCCTTAAGCCTGGACCAGATGTGCGGCAAAAGTTGACTTTTAGCCTCCTTAGGCAAGTGCCGTTTCAAGATTTTTGAGTTCATGAGAGCCGCCATCTTGAAACGGCACTTGCCCAAGGACGCTAAAATTCAACTTTTGCCGCACATGTGGTCCAGGCTTTACGCGGAATTTAACTAGGCCTAACGTAGTCCTAGCATGCACAATAGCCGAGGCGTAGGAAGGCCTACATCAAAGCAGCCTGCCTACTTTGGAGGTCCCGTGGACGAGGAGGGTCGAAGCAATAACTCGCTTTTCCTGTACTAATTAACCTGGCATAGGGTGGCCTCGGCGCGTGAAGAACCAGAGTCGCCGCCATCACGTGTGGGTTGTCCGGCGGACGTGGACGACGGCGCCTGCCTCCTGCTCGAAGCCAATCGAACGAAAAGACCCAAATTCGCGTCTGACCTCACCAACAAACTCACCGGTTTTGCTAACATGGTAAAACGAAGGCAAAATGGGGGTGAATTAATAATAAAGAAGAAAAAACTAGGCTAGACTTTTAAAAACGCACACACGCCTAAAATAGCCATCTTTGCGGTCAGGAGTTTAAGCCTAACATGACGATCCCACTCTCTTACGTCACTACTGCATGAGTGTACATAGCCCTAGTGATTGGACACACACACACATAGGCCTAAGCCTAATAATGAGTGTCCTTAGGTCCCAACAAATCATTTTGTCGGCTAATCAGTGACACGCTTTGGCTAGTGTAATTTTATGTTGCGCTTACGAACATGAAATTAGACTAGGCTAGTAGGCCTAGTTGTAAACAGAGCTTGATGTCCTTTCGCCCTCAAAATGGCCACCTAGATGAAGACATTCTTTGAGGCCTATTTCAAGATTGCGGAGGCGCCGAGGAACTAAGGACCGGATGATATTAATGCATGATTATGTAAGCTTACGTTCTAAATTACCGATTGTTGTCGTTGTCGTCTCATAGACAAACAACAACAACAATGAGGAATTTTAAATGTAAAATCTAAATACCTCTGCCTCGCTCGCTCTGCTGAATCCATTGAGCACAAAGAATGTGCACAAAGTCAATATGCAAATCCTCCTGTGAAGAAGCATTTGTCCGCGCTAATATCCCCTCTTCCGCCTCGGCAACAGACTAGACAAGGAGACAGCCGAAGAGCAGCGCCGACTCCGTTCGTTCTATTTCCTCGAAGGCTTCTTCTCGTCGTTCTTCTTCTTCCCAGCGGAAATTCAACCCGGAACGGAATGGACGCTAATGAAGATTCGGTGGCACTTGGTGGTCAACTCACGATCGAAAACATGAGCGATCTAACTAACGACGGACGCGAAACATAAAATCTTTCGCACAGACGATAAGAAAAATAATAAAAAACAATGGATTCACTGAACTTGTCCGCACACGGAAGATTCGAACGTCCCTTCCATCCGCCTTCTGCCTCACAAATGGCCGCCGCTAATTTCTTCTTCTTCTTCTAGTTTTTTTGAATTGCCAATTTTGGCATTTAGCAAAACTATATTGCCAAACACTGCGCAAACGACATAAACGTATTAATTCTGACCTGAACAATCAAATAAACTGTAATACCTAAGGAGATGTGCAGTGGGAATGGAACCCACGACTTCCAGGTGCCTTCAGGGACTAGACATAACAAACGGCGGACACTCTTGCCGGCATAGCTGAAGCTCTTCGGCGCGCGCTCAACGGAGAACGGGCACACGGAAAACGAAGCGCCATCTATGGGCCGTCACTGGAACTACAGAAATAAATAAAAGGCGTCAAATTTGAAACATAACTCGTAAATCGTAATTAATTAATTATAAATTATCGTATAATTATTATACTAATTAGTAAAAAGTAACGTGACAAAAATAAAACAAAATGCCGGAAAAATATTAAATCGAATAGTAAATGAGAATAAACCACGTACAAATCATTTTAAGCGTAAGCGTCAATTATTAGCTAATTTTTCAGCGTGTATAACGCTCGTAAATAAGGCAAGCTAGCATTCATGACATTAAGTTTTTAATTCAACACTTTTAAAATTCTACATTCAATAATTGTATAATTGTTTGATGCATATAAAGCATATTTGAAAATAAATCAGCTCTTTTCCGAGATAAACTTCGTACTTTTGGCAATAGCCTACTAGCTGAACGATTGACGCTGATCTATTCTCAATCAGCGCGGAGAATCAAAACGGTCTGCAAATTCTCTAACAAAAACCCTAACAATTCTATGACCCGAATTATCCAAGTAATTTTTACATTTTTCTCACATTCTCCCATGATTGTGTCCATCATGACTCTCGAAGGCGAAGTGGACGACCAAGTGACGTACGTCACAGGGTCTTCAGGAAGTCGTTGAACATCTCGGCGGACGTTTTGGCGACATCGCGGCAAAAGTCGGCGTCGCTCCCGGCTACAATCTTCTCCAGCGACACGTAGTTCTCCCTCTTTGGATCGTACTGAGCGCGCCCGAGCGAGACGAGGTACAAGTGTCGCTGTTTCACCGCGAAAAGGCGTCGCGTTAGACCGCCGGGAAAGTGGAGAATGAGCTCGTGCGAAATGCCCATCGTGTTGTGCACGTAGTCGAACCGTTCATGCAACGACTTGCGACCTATAAACAAGGTCGTAACAATTAACTATAAATGATTCTAAATTGGCACAAAACGTAAATAAATGGTCAGTACAGACTGCATGGTTTCTTAAAACTTAATTTCGCATTGTAGGCAAAGATTAACTTTGATTTACCGATGGTCCAAAGCTTCGGCTGAGTCTTCAGCAGCTGTCGAAGTTCGTGTGGCTCAAATCCAAACTCTTCTTTGAGAATAAACTGGTTCTCCTGCGATGAAACAATTGCTTTAAAATTCCACATTTTAACTTCAAATTAAATATTTGAATTTAATTTGAAATCACTCAATTTAATTGAATAGGCTCTACCGGTAAACTTAAGTGTAGTTACACTTAACCTTGATTTTGGCGAATGGCCAGGTGAGCAGTTTAGGCATTCTGGTGGCTACGAATCGTACTTCGTTGCCAGACAAACTGAACTCTCTCTGAAAGTATCCCAGACGACCGTCGATGCTTTCGGTGGTACGTTGCAGAAACAAAGGTGCTGCGGTCATGATCCTCGCGATCTCAAGCTTGCCGAACTTCTTGGAGCGCAGATAATTTACCCGGACTTGCAGATCGTCTTCGTCCTCACGTAGAACGTACGGATTCGATGTGAGGTAACGACCGAGTTCGTCAGTCGCCACGCCGACGTCGTGCAGAAATTTAAGTCTAGGCTTGACGTCGCGCGCGAAGTCCAGTCCGATGACCAAATCGGCGACGCCTGGCTTGTCGTCCCAGCGCGAAAGATCGACGCCAAGTTTGAGGAACTGTTGCAACGTCTCAGATCGGTTCACATAGGCAGCCAGATTGCACGACACTGGGAAATGACGCGGAACATCGTCGAGTTTGACCTCTCGCACCGACAGGGCGTCGTTTAAGACCCAGTGCTCGACCGCTTCAATGTCCTTGACGTCGCCATTCGAGGACGCATCGTAGGGTACCGGTATCAGGGAGGCTGCGTGCCGTCGCGCTACACCCTCGTCATCCAAGGGCTTGTTAATGCCGACTGCGTCCTTCGAATGGGTAATAATCTTGCTCACGCACAAGCTTTAAGCAAAAAAAACAATGACCTTTAATTAAGCTAATTGTAGGGAACACTTGAAAGCGATCCTTGCAAGTGACTTAATTAATTCCAACGAAATCGTATGGAGTTGATAGTCTTAATTAGTCGCGTTCAAAGTTTTACAATTAACGTAGACTTCTGTGAACGTACTAAGTACTATATACATTTTATAGGCAAAAGTCTTGGACAGTTCCACTTACCGGCTGCAGGACGTCAAATGGCACTCTGACCTGACACTGCTTGAAGCCGCTTCAAGGAGTTTGATGCTGCTTGAAGCGGTTCTGATGAGCCTGATGGTTTGAACCCATCCCATTTTCCAGATTATTCGGGCCTACTAAAAACAACATTACATGTTATAAATGACGTCACCGAGCGTGGAATCAGGCGACAAACACCACGCGTGCCTGACCATAGCCTCCTATATATAAGAGGCTATAGTCTGACACTAGGCCTAATAAGAACAAGAGGTCGCAGTGCGACGCTGCCCTAGCTACTATCGATCCAAAACACACCGAATTTGTTCGCATACCGGTAAGCGAGCCATACAGTAACATACTTTCACTAATTTAGAGCGCAAATTATAATTAAAGCTGTAAAACCTACGTGAAAGACGTTGTGGAAACGCATGGAAAGCAGCCGAAATTCGACGCGTAGATAAACAATCCAGAGATGCGGTCGTTAAGCTGCTCGAGCCCGCACAAGCGCGAAATTCAAAACTGACTAAATAATAAAAATATTAATCCATTATAACATAATTATAACTATAATACACGTACTAATAATAGACCAATAAGACTAATAACTAATAAGGATGAGTGACTGGTATTTTCAAAAGTATGTTTTACTCAATAGAACAGGGATGGCACCTAAGCCAAACTTCAGCAGCAAAGGTCAAATAAATAACATTTCATAAATATTATGATTTGTCATATCTACGGTAATTTTGTCGTTCATGTTTGCGATCAAAAGTTTCATTATACAGTAATAAACAGTACGTAATGATTTTTTTCGTCGTTATGGGCATTCAATTGTAATTCATGAATCATTTAAAAAAACTTTTGTGTTATTGTATGAATTCTTAAGTGCGTATCAAGCACAAGCTAGTGACTTGTCAAGCTTGGCTTATTCAAGTCACACTGGCTATTATACAATATGAACCTTAGAAACCAAGTGTATAAAAAACAGAATAAGTTAGCTGCAGAATCAAATTGGTTTCATGAGCGAAACATTGAGCGAATTGCATCATTATTATTAGTGCTGTTTAGTAGAATCTAGAATTATTTTGTAAAAAGACCCCAAAACAAAACAATGTAAAATGATCCTATATATTGTATATACAATTGTATTTATATAAAAAAATTCACTGAACATATGTAAGAGAATCAAGTTCGGAACAAATTATATTTTCTATTAGATCATACATACTAATTGTACGTAGTGTTATGCGCCAAGTCCAAGAAACTTAATTGCTGAGTCCGATTGTAAAAGATCATGTAATAACTAACGTGACCGGTAAAAGAAGCCGAACTAACGGTCTTTTCAGAAATTCCAACGCACACATCATAATAAAACAAACAAAAAATATATTTTATATAAAAAAACAAAAAATAGCTAATTCTGAATTTTTTTCTACAATTTTTATTTTTAGCCATTTTTATTTCCTTCTAAATTTAATGAACGTTAACCTTTCCATTGGAGACCGCTGTTCCGTTGGCCGCAGAAGCTGTGGTGGTAGTGGCGGTGGATGTGACGATAGCGACTGCTGATTTCGTTTTCACGGATTCGTGCAGTGGAACGAAGTCAGGTATAAAATAGAACACGACCATTCCTATATGAACAATGAAATACATGGACCTGGAGTAAAAAAAAATAAAATGTTAAGTTTTATATGTCTAATATAAAGATTAGAATTTGAATAAATTTGAATCGATTAATATCAGACCGATAAATCCTAATCGCGGGCCAAAACTCAAGCAAGATGAACGGGAATGTACAGCACGCCATGCACACTTTAGTGGTGAGAAACGTGACGACGTCGTAGAAAAAGGCTCTCGCGCGACTCGTCTGAAAGTAAGGCCTGAAGGCGCGTCGGCACTGTATGCAAAACAAAAACTCAGTTGAGTGTCTGGACTTTGTGCCACATTGACGAAATAAAAAAGGGAGAAACCTTTCGCATGGTGACCGTGAAGATGGCTCCAGTCAGGAAGGTGAGGTAGTACCCCGGATAGAAGCCGTGCCAGATGGCCGACAGGCAATAGGTGAGCATAGTGCGTTGAAAAGGCGCGCGATCGTACGCGACTCGCCTCAGCCACATGCCAGTGCGTCGATTCCAGTGCTGCAGACTCTGGTGCAAGTTGTTCGCCAGCTGCTCACGCACGCAAGTTTACACAGATCTTAGAAAATCATTGTGCTTCAAGAAAAATAGCCAAAGCAGACGTTACACGTGCCTCAAATCCAAGAGCATTCACGTTGGTAGTTCCATCCCATTTCGGTTTACCGTCATTTTCGTAACCGTTGAAACCCAGACCGGACATATTGCAGATACCGTCGGCTGCGTTGAACGTTAGAATGAAAAAAGAACACAAATAAATTTAAAGTAACCCACAGAATAGCATAACCCCATTATTCCCAGTGACGTACGTACAAAGTATCCACGCGTGGTAGTATTTGGTTCGCACAAAGATGGTGGCCGCCATCAGATAGAGCACCTGAGAATGGAAAGGAGTGCGTTCGATGAACTCGTCGTCTAAAATAAATTTAAAAAAAAATTTAATAAACGTTAGCCGCATTCGCATTACACATGTTACCA
Source organism: Polyzonium germanicum (assembly GCA_034700265.1). Classification (NCBI taxonomy): domain Eukaryota; kingdom Metazoa; phylum Arthropoda; class Diplopoda; order Polyzoniida; family Polyzoniidae; genus Polyzonium; species Polyzonium germanicum. The sequence goes on along the minus strand of JAQIYI010000380.1, from coordinate 4,343 downwards.
GGCACATGTTCAAATCTGGATAACGATCGAGATTTAAAAAGAAATAACGCACCTTTAACTCGCCTGATGGGGAAGTACGGCAAACAGAAGATGAGCATCAGAGCGTAGATCATACTTTCTCCAACTTTCTTCAATGCCACCCACTTTATGCAAACAGAAACCCAAAAATAAATTAATGGATTAATATTTAACAAGTCTTTAGTTGTTTTCACTTAAACAAAACGCAACTGAGCAAAGGACAAGACTAAAGAGTTAGTTTTCAAAAGTATGGCGCTAATTTCTAAAAAATGTAAAAACAAAAATACTATAATTTTTTTTTTAAATGTGAATCATTTTAAAAGTTCGAAGTTATTTTAGAAGAGTAGAGAAAAGGAAAAAATCCTTTAGAATAAAAAACATACGTCTGGACGAGGTTCAACGATTGCAACACATCCATTACGCAGCTTGTTGTAGTCGTTGGCCTTGACTCCATTGGATTTATCAGTTGTGGCCTGGAAGAAATGTTCATTCACTTATTGAGACGTTCACAATGGCATAAAAAGCGATCTACTTTATACAAAAGATTCGTTAAAAATGGGCAGTTTTCACCTTTGATTGCCTCTGGTATTGTTCACCGGCAATGAACACCAAGTAGTCTTTGTAAAAGATTAGAGGGCCGCACATAAGAGTTTGAAAGTGGAAACAGTAGCTCATGTACTCAATAAATGTAGGGATTTCCCTGCAGGAGAAATAAAAAAATTGGTACGCTTAATTGTAAAATTCTAAGAGAAGAAAGATGGCGAAGATAAAACGAGCCGATTGAAGAGTTGAACTGACTTGACGGCTTCCCTTTTCTGGTACTCGTTCAATTTACTCTCTTCGCGACTTTTGCCGTCATGAAGACAAAACGCCAAACTTGTGACCTTCTGCGTGATCACCATGAAGGGTCTATCAAACAATAAATAATTTTAATATTTAGGTGAAATACGGTATGTAAAATTCATGCAACGGGACGCCATTGTGCTGATAAAACAATTGAAAAAAAATCACACATGCATACAAAGTCCAGCACAAACTAGAGCATGTTCACTCATGTTATTTATGACCTCTAGACTTGTAAATCGCATCGACAGTATGCTAATCGTCATCCTATTGAACAAGTTTGTTTGAATCAACAAGCCTTGCCTCAAGTTTAGTTTTGCCTGGTTTAACCCTAATTGGCACACAGACGCCTAAATCCACAATAATATCCACAAATGCTTCGTTCCGATCATCACAAGTTAACTGCAGTTATATATTTCTAGCCGGAACGAAACATAAGAGCAGCAGGACAAAGATGAGGCCAATTAAGCCTGCATAAACGTGGAATCAAGGAATAAATGGTAAAACTGGTGATCTCTGTTCTATAATTCACACGAGTGGCCGGCTCTAAACGCTATTTAAAGTGATTGGCTGCATACATTCAGGGCATAATAAGCAAATTGGAACATGGTTGACTTGTTTCTATTTAAACCCAGTTTCAGAAAACCGAAATACAAGTACTCAAGATAAATTACCCCGTGATGTCCATGGTCGAGGAACCGTAGTTGTAAATCTGGCGCACCAAGTGAATCACGGACAGAAAGGACAAAGCGAACACCATCACATATCTACGCGTGATAAAAAATAACAAATTAAACATGGGCGTTGAGAATCGCAGCTACAAATTAATAGGCCCATAATCCACCAGGATAAAGGTATCTCGCATGCAAGACTTCCGCAAAGCTAGCATTTCATAAAAGTACGCGGACGTTTGAACTTGAAATTAATGTCTAGGCCTACCTTTGAAATGTTTTCGGCGACAGAGTTCGGAGGATAGTATAACAGGTGATCGCTTGAACCAAGACGTACAAAAGGTGGCTGAACATTTATTTCAAAAAAATATTTGTATAAGTTACGGCACGGGTACAGAAATTGAGTGATTTTGTCTAGATTTTTTAGATTCATTCACTGACTTACAATCCAAAGCAGAAATACAATATGAGGAGTCCGAACGTGAAGCTGTAGACATGGCGCAACTGCGTCGACACTTTACTCGGATGCAGATGGACCCTGAGGATGTAGGCCAAAATGAGGCAGCTGGATTGACTCAGAACAAAATTGACCTACAACAAAACAAGAGTCTTTAATTAAAATTCTCGTCGACAAACGCAATCAACCCTGCTTCATCTAGCTGCTACAGTTTAATTAAACACGGAAACATCGTCATTCATCAAGCGTTTAAGCATATATGGAGTAATGCTGCACCGTAATTGCATCGAATGATTTAGACAAGGCTTGACAATGATTTAGACAATGTCCAAAGGGTGCTCATACTGCTCAATTGAATAGACGCACGTATTTATCATAATTCATAAATCATATTGAAATTAATTAGGCCTATAGGCCTGCTCAATTAAAAGCCTACATGGATGTGTAGTACGTGTTTAGATAATAAATATTGGGCCTAGAAAATATTATATCGCAAGAGCTGCCTGCATGCACTCAAGAGCTTGGACTTAGGCATGGTTTTCTTCGAGCCCACTCACGTGATCACTGACTGCTAAGAACATATTGCAGTTTGCATACACATGCAGTAGGCCTATGTTTGCCCATCTTTTCTGTAGGATATCAGACATTTTAATTGACTAGGCCTATATAATATACATGTAAGTATGCGTTGTCCTTTCAGAATTAAAAATTGACACAAAAATGGAGATCTTGCTACGCTGTATAAGCAAGCAAACTGCGAACTAATTTTGAAAATATGAAATATGGTATGCAAACAGCAGCAAATATTTGAACGCTGTCATGCACCAATGTCAGTGCCACGGGCCGTAAAGTACCGTATGTAGGCCTAGAATTTATACATGCTTGGTGTACGTAAAATACATGTAGGCCTACAACGTAATGACAAGGCGTATTTGCATTTATACACACTGCGAGCATTCTACGTTGTAGGCCTAATTGAACAAACAAAAGTTACAAAAGTGAACAGGATAGGGCTACGTTGCAACTTAACATAAGCTTATGCGTAAACAAAGGCCGGCAGATATCAAATTTGTTCAGCGTCGAGCGCTGGCGAGCAGCTGAGTTCTGTAAGGTGTCGCAGGAGGGTAGACTGCCTGATTAAAATTAAATTTTTGAGCCAATTTCATTATTAGATTTTGTCGAGGCTTTCAACAATTCTTGGTCGCCCTGTAGCCTAAACGTATTGAAGTATACATGATTACAGGGTGCCTCAGAATTGCTGAAAGTTCTGAAACTTGCCTGTAGGTCTAAAAGGGCCCAAAATTGTCTTTGAATTAAATATGCCTTGCGATTTAGTGTCATATTGGCAATTCGAATCATCTTCTAGGCCTATTCCAGTCTGAAATGTATGTTTTCAAGGTGCATGTAAACAATGGACTGAATCGAAAAAAAATAAAATACCGTATAAAACATGTGGGGTATGCAGGCATAGTCAATATTTTAGTTTCCTTCGGTTGATCGAGATGGAAATGTGGGCGCACGCAATGCGGCAATATCGGATAAAAGCGGTGCCAGTGTGCCACACGCAAAGGGACAACAAGGGCCCTACAATTCGGCCGAGCTACATACCATGCGGCTTACTTCAATACGATAGCCTACTGTGCATGTAGGGTTACATTCAGTCAGGCTTACAGCCTGAATGCCTGAACATCGTTATTAATTCAACGGCCGTAAAGCACACATATCAAACATATAGGCCTACAATGTACAGTGCAATAGCTATAGCTAGTGGCCCAGCCTAATCGAAACTACTGCATGGTAGCCTATAGGTCTACGCATCGTCCTACGACTGATGTCAAGATGATCGTTCGATAATAATCGATGCGATTACAAAACGACGATCAAAATATTATTTATTTAGGCCTATGCGAATTACCATGCACCAGCGTTCATATACAGTGTATATGTAGGCTGTAGGCAGTGAGTGTAGGGATTGTAGGCCTACTGATGCAATATTAAAGATAGGCTTAGGCGATTCTTGCTGCAATTTTAAAATTCAACAAGACCTAGAGAAATATTAGGTTTCTGTTTTCATATTAGGCCTAGACCTGATTTTGAAATATTATTTCAATGATTGTGGAATAGTGTAGGCCTACTGTGCAGATGATCATGATTCTTAAGCATTCAAGCCTAGTGAATTAGTGGGCCTAGCAGGTTTCATTAAAAATTAAATTTATCCATACCATAAATAATGGCGTTTACTTCCGTCTTCTGACCAAAATCCTGATTGATTATGGCGGCATACCAACTGACGCACGTGTTATTTGCGTCTGCTGTTAGTCCTTCCGCGGACATTTACAATTAGGCGTAGAATT
>JAQIYI010000379.1:0-20280 GCA_034700265.1 Polyzonium germanicum | reverse complement strand
AAACTGAACTACGCTTTAAAATAGAAAAATGAGTTTCCTATTGTACATAACTTGTGGGAACTTGCTAAAGTATAAATATTATATTCATGGTCGTCAAAAGGTTTACAGTGAGCGTTTATCTGCAGACATACGAGCAAGCATATTAATTTGGTCGTCAATTAAGGCTTTAGGGGTCGCCATCGGGTAAACCCGTGAGAATGACCTGACTTATTTTTTTAAAAATTGACAACGAACCCGATTATGATAATATACTCGTTATAACCAGGAAACATATGTATCTGTATGAAGCAACGGCAAATTAGTAAACACGTTCATTAAAATAAGAGACAACATTCAGTAACTAAAAAAAACTCCAATCACCAGATATGCAATATACGAGCGTACATGCTTGTTAAAATAGACAGCTTAATAGAATTTTAATACCGGTAGCCCGAATCTTAGACACTAAGGGCAGTACGTATCAATAACCGCTTGTCTTACTCAAGTCAGCGTTTTGCACTTGAAACTTCTACGAAATCCCCCGTGCGATCGATAATAGAATTCAATGAATATTCTCACCTGTAAAACGCTGACTTGAGTAAGACAACCTCGAGTGAACTCTATAATTAGTGAAACGGGCCTAATATAAGTATTAGGCTGGTATCCCCATCTTTGACTAGATTTGTGACTTGAGAAGAGCTTAGTTTAGTTCATCTCAAGTCTAGTCTTATTCAAGTCACACTTTTGTTTCATATGCTGCGCAGTAGGCTTATGGAGTGAACTTGAACGTGTCTTAACTTTCTTGACACCTTAGGTACGGTAACAAAATTCGTGACTTGGGACTAGAAATTTGTTTAGTTTGTTTCAAGTACCGGTAGTGCTTGAGCGCTCGTTAATAATCCTTAGGGATACCAGCCTTAATCATTATTTTGAATTGATTCCCAAAACATTTCCAGCGTAATGAATGATAATAATAATAGATTTATTTACCGAAATATCATTATATGTATTAGGGAATAAGGGAAGTGGCTTGTTTTTTGTGTGGGTATAATGACATTTGTAAAGCTACGTCTTAATTACTCCAACACAAACTCTTGAAATTCTCGATAAAAGTAGTTATTTTATGAAAACCTGTTCGTAAAAAATTGTAATTACATCTGTAGGCCTACGTGAAAATAATCTTAGGCTTCTCCTTCTAAGAGGATTACACCGTTATAATTGACCGTATTAATTGTATATATTGAAGTTATATATCTAGTGATTGGTCCATAACCATTAAATAACAATAGTACTTACACAATATAATGAGCAGTTCCACATGTTGTTGTTATGAACCGTAATTTCAAATTTACAAATCAACTCACGTCTGGGCCATTTTTTATTCATTTTTTTTTTCTTAACGCGAAAATCTGGATTGCTGTGTTGAAAATGATTAGTTCAGTTATACAGTACATGTAAGAAGCACACATTTTTTTTTTTAATATCGTGATCAGTATTTTTTATTTTTGCCCACCACCATCCAGTTTTACGCGTTCAACTAATGTCATTGCCTTCAGGCATGGATCGAGAGGTGGGGAAAATCCCTTCCAAAGAAGAGTGTGTAGGAAAGTTGGTAAATTCCAGTTGAAACCTGACGATAACATGCATGGTGACGATGGTGCATGTATGTGCCTTCGAGCACACAAACACACACTTCCGTGAAAACCAATCAGACGTCAGGTGTTGATGGACGTCACACAGCGGCCCACCTGAAAAATTTGGGTTTAAAAGGACTGTCAGAAGTACGGTCGAACCATCGCATCTTCGAAAATCAATCTGAAAAGCTTTGAAGACAAAACACAAGGTTATTGCATATCAAGCAAGATGTTCGCCAGAATTTTGGTAAGTTGATGATTGGTTTATACACGTAGCATACAAATATGTGTCAACCGTACTTTGATCGATTCGAATATTATTCGAAACTTTTGTAAAAAGATCACTTGCAATTTCAAAATTACTTAAGAATTTAAAATTTCTAAATTATTTAGAAGGGTTTAAATCTATAAATTATTTACAATTTAAGTTTATAAATTATTTACAAGAGTTTAAATTTATAAATTAGGGTCTACAGATGTCATAAAAGAGCTGACCAATTTATTATCTAAAAATTAAATTAAATTATAGATTTCCTTCTTATTGGCTGTGGCAATCGTCGCCACGTTTGTGGCCGCATCGGCTGATCCGGATCCTCGTCGCGGTGGAGGTCACAGCGGCGGCGGACACCGAGGCGGAGGGGGACATGGGCATCATGGACATCACGGACATCATTGGCATCATGGACACCGCGGCTAAGAAAAATCCGATCGCCACATATGAGAGAAGCAACAACGACAATTCAAATTACGGTTAACCTTACGGAAAAATGTCGGACCCTGCAATGCATAGTGCCTCATTTGATGAAACACTAAATGTCCAGAAAACAAACATATCAAGTACAATATATAAAAGCAGCGTAAGCATATCCTTGTTTGTTTTTATTTACTGTACAATCTATTAAACCTTCCTTACTGATTTGAGTTTATGATTTGCAAGCGAATTAAAGAATTTCAATTTAGACTTCCATCAGTTGTTTATTTGATAAATACTTTACGCAACATCATCATATATTGAATAAAAAATGTGAAAACCATCAAAGACATTGAAGTGTCACATTTATTACAACTACAAGCTCGAAGTATACATTATTTTGCCTACAGCCCTACATCTTACACTATAATTATTCAATGACAGAGCGAACTACAGGGCAGGACTACTGGGTGTTCAAAAAGCCACTTCTCAATTTTAAACCGAAATATCTCGGTGATTTCGAGAACATGTTTGTTTCTGCATGGGATTTAATAATTATTAAATTAGTGTCAAATAAATTTAATTGATGATTAAATTACCGTTAACTAATTAAATCCCATTTTTGTTTTTTGTTGTGTTGAATTAATTGTATTAAAATTGTAGTTTAATATTCGGTCGAATCGTAGGAATGTGGAAGAAAGCATGGGTGAAATATTACTCCTACGAGTGCCGGCTGCATTAGCAGTTTTACAGTTATGGACGCATTTAAACAAGTAGGCCTAGTCCATAGAGACTCTTTGCTTAGGCTACCTGTATAAATGTATGGGATTGTGTGAAGGTGTATGGCATTAATATTTAGGTTTTGAAAATTTGGTTGATTTTAGATAGTCTGAATCGTTTATAATTGTTCAATTTCCGTAAATTAGCCCTGATTAAGTGAGAAACGTTGGATATCAAAGTTAAAATGACTTTGACGCCTAAAACAAGTCGATTTATTTTCTATGCACATTTGCACAAGATAAAACAGCTATTCAAGATTAAAAATCCAAAAAAAAAAAAAATTCAGACCTGTTGATTCTAAGTTAATTTAATTAAACATAATTTATTTACGCAATTGTGTTCTTTTTCTCATTCATGTACAAATTCTAAATTCCAACGCGACCCAAGACCCCTTGAATATAGAATGGCGTCCTGCGAAAGATAAAAACTTAGTGCGTATTGCTGGGTTTCCAAGTTAAAATGGTATTCATAAACTCATTAGGCCTAGTTACAAAATAGAAACCATGTTTTTAAAGAAAATTAAATGATTAAATGCCTTTTTAATGCTTAAATATGATTAATTCTTTGGAGAGAAAAAACGTAAAATTTACAAAACCATTATGTAACTCCAATTCCGAGCAGCTAGTATACATGTGATAGGATTTCGGGGTCAACAGGTCCTGTGCACCCAATTATAGACCCCGATCGACCGATCTGTGTGACTTAGCTTTGTCAAAAAAATAATGCGCGCCAGTACAAGCCTTCTACAATCAATTTTATAGAATAAAAGACTAGATCTTAAAATATATTGAGGCCTACTAGGCCTATAAGATAAATAAAATGTACGTCATCTAGTTTTTTATAAGAAACAAAATAGAATTTGTATTATGAAATTGGTGCCTATTTGAATCACAAATTAGGGCCACTATTTGTTGGAAATCACGTTGATTTTGCCCTTTTAAATTGTGTTGCACAATATATAAGGGAAATTTCAAAGGTGATTTGCAACAATGCAAAGTCGAAACAATTTAACGACCTATTAAAAATTCTCCACTTAGTTTCACCAAATTCATCATGAAGTCATCGCAATCGCTATCCAAAAATGGCACCACAGTTCGCGCATCGATGTTGCCTCATGGCCAGGCAGAAAAGGACGCCGAGCGGAAAAAAGAAAAGGGCGCACAAGATGCCGAGACACGTAAAATCCGTTTCGAGAATGCCAACCTATGGATAAATTCGTTCATTGAATTAACAAACTGAATAACTCAAATAAAGGCAAACATTGTTCACATTAAAAATATAAACCGTTTTCGAAAACTTAAAATAAAGTTAGAAGAATTTCATTAGATAGAAACGTTTTTAAGAAAAGAATCTGAAAACAAAGAATCAACTACGCTGATACGCATCATAGCAGCCAACTTCAAAGCAACAACTTCAACAAAGGTAGAAGTTGTTACAACGATTGCAGGTATAGACTAGCTGGGCATGCATTGCGTCATGTCGATCAATACAAATATTTGGGTATTACGCTTGCTTCAAGTCTTAATTGGACCAAGCATAGGCCTACTGGTACCGTCTGTAAGAAAGCTTACAAACTCTTAAGGTTGGTTACGTAGGCATTTTGCTCAGTGCGATCAGAAAGGCAAGCTACTTCTTTATCAGACTCTCATAAGGCCGGTGTTGGAGTACGCAACGGCGGCATGGGACCCTTATCATGTGATTAATATAGCCACTCTAGAAGGAGTCCAGATAGCCGCTTCGCGTTTCATTACTCGTTGTTATGATTTTGATGTGAATTCTTCGTTTTTGGTTTCTCAAATTGGATTTACAACGCTACTTGAGCAGTATGTATTAATTGTTTTTGATTTTTTTTTCGCCGGCGTCACGGGATTGTGCCTATTGCCGGTTTAAAAAATAATAATAAATAATAATAGGCCTGCTTTAGAATAAATTTTAAAATGTTATCACTTTGGAGAGTTATGGAAAATATTTCATCAGCTCCAGGTGAGGCAGAAAACAAATGCGCTTAACTGTTTAATTAATAATTCGGCTAGGCATAGGAACATGTGAGGCTCATGTCAGAAGAGCTGCGTGACAGCTGGGAATCCACAAACCCCACGACGCGGAAAACCTCGAGGAAAATCATGCAACAAATCTCGCGCGGTACAAACGATTTGGAGGGTGCATTGTGTTCCGGACAGTGATTATTATTTTACTACACAGTTTGTTTCATCTTTTGAATCTTGCCAATAAAAACATAATAATGAACAAACAATTAGCCAATTCTGCATGCCGGTATGCATTCCTTCCCGAGTGTTATTTTTTTCTAGCGTGAACGTTACCACTCAAGCTTAGCAAAATAAAATTTAAAAAAAAATAGCCTACCCTGCAAACGGGACATCCTCCAACGATTATGATGTCCGTCGGCCGAAGGGTGACAGTTGTCGTTCCATAGTTTTGTGGGTGTACATATGTAGGAGGCGGATATGCATTCGGATAGTACTGGGGTACGCCTTTTATACGAGATAACAAAACAATGTAAACTTTTATTTCAAATTAAATGATAGAATTTAAAATTATTTAAAAATTGAGTTTGTCAATATTTGTTCATGTAGATAGCTTGAAATGAGTCTTGGTACTTGGTAGGGTCAGACTGTCCCCCCCCCTCTCCCTCATTTGTTTCCAAACCGGCCGTTACTCGCTCCGCACCTCTGTCAGTCGCGGGTTCGATCCTCGCTGCTAGCTCCTAGATCCCTGGGGCGAGTTGTACGGCTCATGAACGACGACCAACATTCGTCCTCACGCACCGGTACCATTCTGGATTCTGATCGGGCGGGGAGGATATTGTGTCGATCGTCATATCGACGAATGTTTTCGGTCGTTAGTGCGCCGAAGCAGCCGAACAACTCGCCGCAGGTTGCTTGTTTTTGCCCGATTCAATTAATAGTCGCACTTTTGCGACTATTTTTGTGAAAAAATACAAACGTTGGTGCAGTAAGCCTTCCGTAGGCGCTACCGTACCAGGGATATTATAGCCTAGAATGCATAATTAATTTGATATAGAAAGACTATAAAGGAACCATATAGGCCTATATCTCACCTCCTTGCTGTGCAAACGTCGGCCCAGCCTGATTCACTATGGGTGCAGGATTAGATTGGTGATTTGAAGGCGGCGGCTGTTGTCCCGGTGGCGCATATGGGGGAGGTTTCTCATATGCGGCGTTGTCATATCCCTCCATTGTTTTGGATATTCTTCTGTATTCTATCAAATACCGTAAATGAAATAAATTAGCAATTAAATCATCGACTTTATACGACATCTATAGTGTCCTGCTAGCAGGCCTAGGCAAGGCCACTTATACCGTACCTATAATGAATGAAAATGCCACGTAACAGCTCGCGGATTACGAATATGTTGATGGAATACTGCGCTCAGTAACAGGCGGACAATCAGTAAATAAATAAAATCATCACAAATAATGCGCAATCTTTAGGCCTACTCATGTGATACGACGTCATTGAACGCGAGCACACGTGATTCGCGTCAATCACGACCGCGGAAATGGCTCTTCTCTGAAACGTGTAACATGGAAATTTTACTCAATTTTCCACACTTTTTAAGCCCAACTCACAATTTAAATTCAAGAAAAAACCTCACAAACACTAAAAGTCAGTCAAAAATGGACGGAAAATGCGAAAAAGCAAGAAAATTTGAGCTCACATTTGTTATTGGCACCTTTGACCCCGATGCTTTGACTAACTTTCGGCAGGGTTGCCAGACCAGGCGCAAATATTTTTATTGCATTTCATAATTTGTTTTATTAAGCGTGGTTAAATGTTTTATTCTCCATAATAAAACTAAACAATTAATCATGAGTAAGTATACTTTAATATTAAAATAAGTAAATTGTATTTCCTAATTTCTATTTTGTGCACAGCAATTTGTACACAGTGAAGCTGGCAACAATGCAATCAATTCAAACATGGCGACGACCGGCATGGCAAACTTGGTAAATGAGGCGGGAAAAAGATAATCTTACGTTGCTTTAATTATTTGTAATTAATTTTGTGAATTACCGTACTCAAGTACATACACAACATGTGGGACAATCTCTCAGCGTAGCCTGTAACGCGGCATGGTTAGACCATCTTTGAAATTCGGGTTCATAAGTAGCCTTAAGTAGGCCTAGGCCTAGTGGAGTTTCAGTAGGCTGCACTACCGGCAGGACCCAGTGGTAGGGGGAATCACTAATAACTTTTAAAGCTATCTCGACTTGAAAAAATCACAACACAGGCCGAGAACACGTGATTTATTCAGAGAGAATGAAGAAATGACCTCAGCAGTGCCTGTCTTGGGATTTTTTCAAGTCGAGACAGCTCTAAAAGTCATTATAGGCCTACATGTAGGCATAGTGATTCCAGCCTAATTAAGGTACTTAACGAAAAAGTTCACAAAATAGTTTATCTCTTGAGCTTGAGTGCCTTACATGTACTTTATAGGCTACTTACAATGTTAGATGGTTGTCTTATAGGTAGGCCTAGGCCAACTTTAGATACGGTAGTACCTTTAGATACTTAAAGCTGGAATCACTAATGACTTAGAGCTGCCTCGATTTGAAAGAATCCCAAGACAGGCTCTGATGACGTCCTTTCCCCATTTTCTCTGAATGGGAATATGACGCATTCTCAGCCTGTCTTGGGCTTTTTCAAGTCTAGACAGCTGTAAGTGCCATTACGGTACAGTAGTGATTCCAGCCTAAGATACCTTATATAGCCCTACCTTAGACACTTTAGATATCTTGTTGAGTGTCCCTACTCTCTCTCTCTCTCTATACTATGTATTATGGGTCTATCGTGTATCTTTATCATATGTATGCTTAGGTACCCAGACGAAACCTTTTGTTTGGCAGCTGGAGCCATGCATTAAAGGCGTTTATAAGATTATAATTTAACTTTAAAAGTAAATACTGGCATATGTTTGTTTATTAATGATTTCATTTACTTTTCCAAGAATATTCCTGATCCCAATTTGGACCAGTTGATACAGCCCGAATGGGGTGTTGGAAACCATCTACTGCTAGCTGGCGTTCATAATATGTCTAAATCACGTTCTCCTCTGAAAGGTAACTAACTACGCACCCTTAATTATCCTGCTTTTGCGGAGAGTATACGTATAAATACGTCTGTAGTGATGCAAGGCGGGTAATATTGTCAATTACCGGTATGTCAGAGTGTCAGTACATGTAATTAGTAATATTACCGAGGTCTGCAATTTTACCAATATTAACGGTAATATTGGTAAAAATGCAGACTAGGCCTACAATATGTTTTCTGTATATACGCTCGCTCGTACATAAAGTAGTGTCATCGACAGGGTTGTTGTATTAAATTTAAAGAAATATTTCAATCATTAATTATTTTTTTTTCTTCTCAAAACAGGCCCGACTCTACTGCACGAAGTCTCATGGAACGCATCTTTATCCAACGTGCATGCCAGGAAGTTGGTTAGCGAAAGCAATAGTAAGTTTATTATAGGCCGACAGGCCTAATAGTGGAATATTTGTTGGTATTACGTGGGTGGGGAAAAAGTCAGTTTACACATAAATTACAACATCTTGACCATTATCCGCCATTGTGAGGTCCCAACCAAATAAAAAAATTTAAATTCAGATTTAGCGATTTTCGTTTACTACCTATTTAAAATGTATATCTTTTTAAGCTTCACAGATTTGTCACGCCAACTTGTGTTCAACTGCACGTTACCAGAAACCCTGTCGTCTTTTGGTTATATTTCAATACCAAACCTACTGTGTTTACGTTTTAAGTATAAAATGTATTCCTGAGCAATCAGTTAGTGGTAGACGTACTCCATGTACATGTGTAGGCTACATCTGTACAAGTGTACATGTAGTAGTATAGGGTGATTTTTATAAACAAAAACTTTTGAATTTCATATTATCCAACTCATATTTCTGTTCCATATACATCTAGCAAAGAATTTTATAAAAAAAAATCCGTTGATACTTACTGGTCGCACAATGAGCTTAGTTATGAGCCAATTATGAGCTTAGGAACACTTTCAACGCAAGCGTGCGCAATTTCTGTTCATATTTTATAATTTTAAAACCAAACTTACTGTACATTAAATATTCATTAATATTTAATACAATGTTTTTATTCCTCTTTCTTTTCTCAAATTGTTCTTTGTTATACTCCTAGGTCTATTCGTATTGTTGCAGAAATTGATGCTGACAGAGGTAGAGAATCTACGGATTAGACAACAACAGTAAGTTTTCGATAAGTTGTATTAAGAAAAAATGAACAGAATTGAACAGCATTTTGAATTTTTCTTTTTCCAAAACTTTGGATTGTTTACTCGTTAATTACAAGGATCTATCAGTATGATAAATACGTCATAATATGACAAACGCGCTGCATCCCTTGAACGCAGGGAAATCCGCACTGCGCGCGCTTTAAAATAAATTAAAAATTTTAAAATTAAATACAAAAATGCGGATCGTAGATTTTTTCTTTTTTAGATTTATTATCACGAAAAATAAAAATCCTTATTTTGAAAAAGCGAACAATCTAAAAGGGATTCCCTCCCCCTTTGAGATATTAAACTGGTTTTCTAATTATACACTATTTTTATTTGCGGTTTCAGACTAGTGAAGATCAGCCACAAGTATAGGTCGATAATTAAATCGGCCGTTGATCAAATGCAGCTTACGGTGGATAATTCTGAAGCATGCGCTAATGGGGGCACCTGTAAAAGTTCACTCGAGGAACAAGTAATGAGATGTCCCCTAGAAGGGATTAGTTTTAAACTGTAATTTTACTTGATGCAAAACACGATTTATTTTTTATTTAGCGCCAAATTTTCTTCAAAATTGAACTTGTGTGGAATCTAGTGGAAATTATGTTCATCGACTTACAACCAGGTAAACTATCTTTATATATTATTTTCCCGTGAATTCGACGTCATTAATCCCTTCTACACTGTGTCCACACAAAAAAAGGAACCCATATTTTTTCTAATGTAACTTGTTTAAACTTAAATAGATTTTAATGAATTTAAACATATATTCATATTTGTTCACAGCTGGAGCACTGTTAGTTAAACTGCTTGATTGGGTGCGTTGGAATTTTCCCGAATGTGAGTCTTTGGTGAAGGATGTGATGGAGATTGACGAGCCTTCAAATCATCCGTCATATTGGAATGCTGTAAGTTTTTTTTTTTTTTTTTCATAGGGTATGTGGAAGCATATAAGCAATTCAGCATCTTACATATACGTTTGTAAATAAGATATAATATGAAACAACAAAAGACTGGCAGTAATTTTAATATACCGGTATTTCTGAATGTTCACGCATTATTTGACCAGGTCTACGGATATTTGCTACAGGGCAGGATTATGGAAGTTAGACAGCTACTAAAAATGCATAACGATCATCGATCCGAAGAGTTTATAGTCATGAATGACCTACTTCGCAAAATGCCTGTTTTCTCGGTGCATATAGTTTTTATTTGTATGTATAAAGAATAAAGATATTTATAGACACATTGTATAATTCATCTCAACCGCTTTATTTTCAATTGCAGCAATTTGGTGCAGCCTCCACAGCTGAATTTCAGATGCATTGGCATCAGTGGCACGAGAGTTGTAATCTTATGCTTAAGAGGGGAGTATTTCAGTTGACACCGTGCCTCGAGAAAATGTGCAAAGTGGGTTTAACTTATGCTTATTATCTCTCACTTGATTTTAAGTTTCTTCCTTTTAAATTACTCTTTTCCTTTTTTTTAAGCTGATGTGTGGAGATCGCACCAGTTTCCTCGAAATGACGTAAGTAGTTTATGTAATTTAGGGTTTATTTATGAAACCTAGAGTAGGCCTAATTAAATGAATTATGAATTTACAATGAGTCGCAAACAAAATCTTTACTACAAAATAGACTAAAAATGCAACTACCTGTAGTATTTACCGGTATTCCAAAAAAGAATTTATGAAGTTAGCTAGCTAATTTTTGTTTCCTATTTGTGTAGTGATACTAATCTAATGTTTATTTCCTATTTGCCTCCAATGATACTAATCGCTAATGTTTATTTCGATTAGTTTTGACGAAAAAGTGTTCATTTTAATTTTCAGTGACATTTGCGAGACGTGGTATTTTATGATGGTTTCTCGACTTCTCTACACAAATCCATGCGTGAAGGCAACTGACCTAAAGGAACTGGCTCATGTAAGTTCCTATGATCCTCTGATCCGTTCAGTGGCCTAAGAACCTTCCTTGATTAAAATTAGTAAACTACAATTGGCTACCCTTGGCCACTAAGAATCCGTTTGAAAATTTTGAATAAATCCAACTCAGTTTTTTTCTTTTGATTCTTTATCAATTTCTGGAATATATATCTATTTGTACAATATTTTGGTTGGTTTCTTTCTCCAGTATGCTTCATCAAAACACGCAACAAAATTACATTCCACGAGATCTGTATTCTATTGTGAACTTCCGGGTTTACCGGCAATTCTTGTACGCTACCAGATGGTGCCCCGATCATTTTCCAGATTATTGGCTGGAAGTTCAAACTACAACAATTTGATCAAATTAATGAAATTGAATGAAAATAATGGTTTAGTGCAAATAAAATTTTGTTAATATTTTTTGTAGGTAAAATAATGAAATTAATCGAATAGACGAATTAAAAAAACCCCGCTAAATTGATTCTTAGACTCCCTTTAAGTACGGGCCGTAACATAAGAACTTGTTCCTTGTATGAGTGAATGATTAAAAAACGTGTTCATTACAGGAGTACATAGACAGTTTTGGAGGATTATCTTCGGTCGGAGACATGGATAGGATACTCTTGTCTGCTATGGAGTTTAACGTGCTGGATGTTGTGAAAGAAGCTCTAGAGAGTCTGGATAGCTGTTGGTTCGTGGCTCATCTCACCGATCTTTTGCATCATGTCGGCCATCTGGATACCGATGTCGGACACCGGGGACAGGGCGAGGTGTCGCTGCGAGAATTTCTTTTGTTGGAGTACGCATCGGGGCTATCTTCGCACGACAGCATGTGGCACTTCGCAATCGACTATTTCGACCAATGTCCCACTATGGGGAAACAAATGATCGGGGCCTTTCTGGAGAGAACGTGCCTGCAATCTGAATACAAGACAAACAAAGTGCTGCACATTGCTTTGCAGCGGGATATGAATGATTTAGGTGGGTTTTGTTTATGCTAAACATTTGAAATTGAAAACTTGAAATTATTGGATTTTGAAATTTTCTAGAGAATCAAAATAAGCCTCGATTCACAGCGTGGAAATTTCTATTAGGCCTACGTCTACACTTGTTTATTTTGATTTTTTTTTGAACTAAAAGTGGATAATTTTCTTAGTTATCATTAATAAAGCCTTTTAAATATTCACAAAAACAAAGATTTGTTAAAAAAATGGTGTCAATTTCAGCCATAACAAAATTAAAATAATTCTGGCATTTTGAAAACAAATATGAATAATTTACATTATGGGCTATTCCTTCTATATCAGGAAGATTATAGGTAACATTTTTAGTTAAATATTGGTACAATTCCTAATGCGTTTCACATGTTTTATTTGATAGCCTGTACCATTTGCACATTGGCTGGACGAAGAGCGCTAACAAACGGTCGACTGGGCTCTGCTTTATCATGGGCTGTAAAAGCTAAGGTATTATTCTACACTAATTTTAACCAAGAAAACTGTAGTATAGGTGTATAGATCTACATTTGTACCTTATTGTCATGCAACTCCCATTTTCTTGATTTCTCAGGATACCAAGTTTGCAACATATCTGGCTGAACAGTGAGAATTATTTAAATAAGATAGGTTAAAAGTTATTGGCCTACACTTATGATTTTATCATAAATTTAATTTTTTGTTTAATCAGTTTCATTTTAGAGTACGTCCGCCATGGTCGCTTTTATGCATCGCATTTGCTGGATAACCTTGGACATTCTGTTTTGGTCAGCAACAAGCTAGCGTTCCTTGGTAACTAAGAGTAATAAGGTGCTATTATGCTCGTGATATACATGTACATGATTACATATATTTACGAAATATATACAGCCGCTAAATATAGATAGTTTCTTGCGCTTCATAGGACTTACCTAGTGGACGCTTGATTCATTTTTTCTAGTGCGCGGTATAATCGAAATCTAGCGCATTCTGGATTAATTTTATTTCTACTCCGCGGTATAATCCAAATCTAACTCATGTTAAGATTTGTTCTTTTCTAGTGCCCTCTAAAAATTTACATACGTGTAAGTGTCCATAGAAAGAATTTCTATGGATTTTGATTTTTGAGCAGCGTTGCGTTACAAGGAGTGATATACGATCAATTTTATGGGAATTCTATTTGGCCTGTAATGTTAACATATGTCTGAATGTATTTTTTTGTTTAAATCTAGGCTAATGTTTTTTATTTTGTGATTCTAATTTAATATTATAACTGTTTTCAGGGAAATATCGAGAATTTCATCGCTGTTTCACTGAAAACAAACTGAATCAAGCTGCGGACCTTCTTGTTTCACTGTTGTCGTCAAGACTCGCTCCAAAAGCGTAAGTAATTTTCTGATTTTATGAACTAAGCCTAAAAGCTGCTTTTACGAATGGTCTCGCGCGCGAGAGAACTTGAGCGAATCTCGCTGAGGACTGCGACGCAGTGATTCGTTCCATTGAGAAATGCTTTGAAGAAAAATGCATGCATGACGATTAAAATTGGTTCAAATTCAGTAAAAGAACGAGAAATGTAAACCTTCATTGTCGAATGGCCTTGCCACTTCCTAATTCAATTATGGTTACAAATAACCCTAAATAAATTAAATTCAATTTCAAAATACAAGGCGGCACCATTTGTAAAAACTCCTTTTAAAACTACTGGACAACTCTCGTAGGTAAATTTTTTATACGGTTCCCTTATCAATAACAGCGTATGGTTCTCATTACTACTGGATGCCATTCCATTGTTGGAGTCGAAAGAGGTACAATAATTCACTATGAATATTAAGCTCTAAATAATAAATGTCAATCACAGTAGGATATCAAAGACAATACAGGATAAGCTACAAATAAAAATCAACGGAACCCTAAATAATGACGTCATTTGAACTCAATAGTAATACTTCACTGCTTGGCGTCTAGCCAGGATAATCTACAACTGACCTACAGTGTTCAGCGTTCCATTGATTTTTACCCGTTGGTTTTTATCATGTCTTATGTAATGCGCGTTTTATTTATTATTTATAATTTATCATTATTTTTATTTATTATTATTATCATTTATATAGGCAGTCTTGTTCAACAGAGAACAAACGTACGAGCTGCTTTATTGTTTGGAAGAACTGCCACCGGTCGAAAGCAACGATGGCAGAATGAAATCCATACAACTCGCTCTCGCCAGAAACTTAGCAAGGACGTTCCCAGAACAAGAGTTTGGTAACTGATTTTTTAATTAATACTGTAGATAATCATCTCGAATTAAAAATACATTTTTTTTTCTACAAGCCATTTAATATGTAATTCAACAAAATAAAAAGTACACACATTGCTGTCCACCCAAGTATAAACGTTGTCCATCCTTTATGTCGAAACGGTGATGCGAGCTGGTTCTTTGGTGACGTTCCTATGGTTTGTTTACACATTCGACGAGAGAGCAGTAGCAATGCTGTGGGAATGATGTACTGGACTCCAACGCCAGCGAAGGAGCCCGTGATGCCCACCAATACTTGTAAATTTTCGGTGCACACTGCGACTAGAATGGGTGGAATCGTTGCCGTCAGTGCGTAGACGTAAACACTAGATGGTCCCGCTATTGTTGATCTTCGACATTCCAGGGTACTCGTCAGTTCGCGAATGTTATTGCGCAGAGTGATCGCGATAATCGGGAAATTCGCGCCCAGCGTGAATACGGGAAACAGAGAGAGGAAATACTGCACGAATAGATTGTTTGAGGTAATATCTTGGTCTCCACCTGAAGTCGGCTGAAAATTCAGGGTGTAGAGATCGTAGAGTTTGTCGAAGCTGAATACACCGGTCAGAGCTAACAGCAAGTAGAACGCGAGCACCAGAGCGTAGTCCAAAGCCATGACGCTGTAAAGTTTCGATTTGTTTTTCATCGGCGTCACTAGCGACGGTAGCGAGTGATGACACATGAAGGAGTAGACGCACACGCCGAAGAGATTTGGCAGGCCGGCCGAGTCGATTGTGCGTGGTGATGCTGTCGATTTGCCCGATGCCAAGTGTATCGAAGCTAAGCCCATCATAATGCCAAACGCTGTTTTAAAGAAAAGAAAATTATGAGTACGTAACCCCGTCTACACTGGCAATCTTCACAGATAAATCTGAAGTTCTGACGCGAGGGAAGACTAAAAAAAATGCTCAAGAGTGATTTCCCATCCATGATTTATACTA
Source organism: Polyzonium germanicum (assembly GCA_034700265.1). Classification (NCBI taxonomy): domain Eukaryota; kingdom Metazoa; phylum Arthropoda; class Diplopoda; order Polyzoniida; family Polyzoniidae; genus Polyzonium; species Polyzonium germanicum. The sequence continues at coordinate 4,766 of JAQIYI010000379.1, read as the reverse complement.
AATTGTGTCCCATCTTTCCTGCCCCCATTTTTTCCCCTTGGAGATGGAATTCCTGTTCCCTTTTTTTTTGGGAACCTCCATAACATCCCCAAATTTGAGCCTAGCGTAGCACAGTGTAAAGGGCAGGTTCGGGGCGTTCAGCCGGTAAAGCAATTGCACTAACGATTTATAATCTATGAGTTGCGTCAAATTTCAATGGATTGTAACATCAACAATATTCGTATTTAATCTTTATTTTATTGTATTTGACTAACTTGAACTGGATTTATTCTCTATCTTGAATTTAACTTATTTAGACAATGATTCCTTAATCTGCTGTTTATACATGTAGGCTTATAATTGTATATGTATTAATTTTCTTATAAATTATTACAGGGTGCCTGTAATTAGACCTGGCTGTTGGCAGTAATTGACTTACCTATCCATCGCAAGAGTGATGTAAACACTTGTAAGCACTTCGTTTTTTGAACGTTGAAAAGCGCAAATGGTCCCAGTAACAACGCAAAGCATGCCTAGAAAAAATAAAACACTTAATATAATACATTCAATGCAAGGCAATGTACCATTAGTTCAGTACTTGCGAGCGTTTATATTGACATGATTAATGCAAAATTACAAATAAACATTAAAATGTAGGATTGCTATTGAGCATATTACCTACGAAAATGTAAAAGTTCCAAATATTTTTGCAGGTAAAATTACAAACCAAAAATAATCTGTATGCGTTCAGTCTAGTGATTGACGTGCCAGACCAGCAAATGTCGTCTTCTGGTATTATTATTACGCTGTTGTTGCCCTTAGTGTGATTCATATTTGATAAGCTGTAATGAATCACGTTAAATGTTTTAAGACGTACGCAACGTACGTTTGTTGCTGAAAGTCCATTGTCAATAAGTTTTGTGTTTTTTTAGCTGGTTCTATCCATAATTTTATAATGATAGATAGAATTTCGGGGTCAACAGGTCACATGGACCCAATTACAGGCCCCTATAGGTCCTATCAGATCCAAGGGACAGGACGAACCCCCCAAAGGATACAGGAAGGAATCGAATCCCTAATCCACAGTGGTCAGAAGTACAGAAAGCGCGCTATGTCACGTTCAATTTTTACCCAATATCTTGTAGAAAATCATTTAAGAAGTCTGGCCCAAAATTAAGTACAAAACTTAATGGGAAAGCGACAATTAGCTTGATTTTTTTTGCTTTAAGGTTTTCCCGATCACTTTATTAGTAAAAAAAAATATTGTGACTAATTTTAATTTTTTTTTCTTCCAATCTAAATGTGGGCCTATATCTTGAGCATTTATTTGAATTAAAATACCAAAGATACACCAAGAAAATCATGGTTTTCGAACTAGTTCAGTGTGTCACTTCGTCTTGACCTTCCAAGTCGAATGGCACTTATTGACAATCGACTTTAAACTTCACAGGCAACTTTGTAATTGTAGTTATGGTAATTGTAATTATTCTACTACCACAGTGGTACTATGGTACCGTGCGTATTTGTGATTTAAAATTGTGTACCAAGTTATATCCCTGAGTGTTTTCGAAATGGCTGCAGCGTAGATGGCCAAGTCTCCATATAGGTAGACGCAGATTACAAGATAAAACATGATCAGTCCAGCTGCAAGTAATAAACCAAGTTTCTTAACCCTTAAATTTTCACCGGGGCGCATTAGAAAATGTTATTTGTACAAACGTGGCATTGGTGGAGGGGGACTGAATGTGCATACCTTTGTTGAAATACATGCCAGCCATTTGACCCTGGTAAAGAAAATGAATTTTAGCAAACGTTCAACTAATGTTTATATCCGATTTTTTGATAAAACAGAATCCAAGGCCGGAATCACTAATGCAAATTTCACACCTGTCTCGAGACAAGACAGCTTTAGTAACTTCCGGTTATGAAGGGAGATTTTACCATCAAAATTAGTTATAATTCGCAGTTCTGCACGCAGTCCACTCGAGCGATCGTATTACGCACCCCCGGATTTTGACTAATCGCCCTTCATAACCGAAAGTTACTAAAGCTGTCTTGATTCGAGACATGTTTGAGATTTGCATTAGTCATTCCGGCCCAAATTCTAATTTTATAGAGACTGCAGATACCACTTAGAATTGTAATGCTATTACTCACCATCTCGACTTGTGCATTTAACGCATAAAGATCAGTTGACGATGCCGTAGATACATTTAAATCGACTGAAAAAAATGAAAATTAAAACAAGCTTGATTCATTTAATGGCAGACCTCGGAGGCAATATGCTAAATTTATGAAAAATAAGAACATAATGAGACCATATGGTTAGGGCAACGTAAATTGCCTTGATGTAAAAAAACGCCATTTTATTTTTGGAAAAGACCCATTTTGTCATGCTTCTAATTATAATTTTTTTTAAATTTGTTAGCATGCCCAAAATGGAAAATCTAAATATCTCATTCGACACGTGCCTGTGATATGTGAATCATTGGACGTAATAGGCTAACAGGTGCGGTGTGCACGTTGAAAAATAGCGCGCAAAGTAGGCCTATAGAGTTTAGTAGATCCCGATCGCTAAGTTTGGTCACTTGGAAACTTATACCATTGCTCAAAAGCTGCTCCTCCTCGCTCGCTTCACAATAGTCTTCGCTGGTTTCCTTTTCAGAATGCTTGAAATAAGAACGAGACGAGATATGATAAATATGATGTAGGCATACCGTATTCAATTAGGCTTAGGCCTAATTAATTTCTCAATTTGGAGGCCTAATAAATTTCTCAAAGTGAAGTTATTTTTATTTTTATTTGTATCACGCACAGGTATTTCGTCAGCGGTCTCCTTGGGAGATGATACATTTTTCTGCAACAATTGCCATCGAAGGATCGCATTTGTTGATGACATTGATTCGACGACGAACGTAGCTGTGACGTAACTTAAGTCAAACGAAAAACAATTAGTTAACGACATTTGTAGTCTTGCTTCGATATCTTGAATGGGCTTATACACTTTAAACAGTAGTTTTACGACGAATCAAGATTCACAAACTTCACATAATTGCGATTCCTCATCGCAACTGTCATCGACGCGGCGTGCGGCTTACGCTTACCCACAACGCATCATGGACACCAAAACTTATTCAGGATGCGTTGCCAAGGGTAAGCCGAATGCGGCGTTAATGTCAGTTCGGATGATAAATCGCAATTGTGTGAACCTTGCTTATAAACCCAAATCGAATCAAAATACTAATTTCCCCCAAAATGCCGAAAATCGAGCCAAAATCTATGTTTTCGATTAGAAAATCAAAACTTTTGCCAAAATCGAACCAAAATCTATGTTTTCGATTAGAAAGTCAGTAGACATTTAGTAGGCCTAGTCATTTAGATACAATGTGCAATTGTGCATCTTATATTGGAAGGCGGCATCACTCAAAAAAGTTGAGCGAAATTTAGGCCCTACTTACTAACTGATTCGTACCAATGGTAATTTTTTTAATCCAATTGGGTTGCTTGCAGTTGCAGAGTAATAATTCTACGCTCGTAATTTAGTAATGCTAGGCATATTTATAGCCTTTGGCAATGATGTGTGATTCCACGTGTTGTCTATTAATGACGATCTATAGGCCTACAATTATGCCTATTAAGGCGTAGCCTACGTCTTTATAATTACCTTATAAAGCCAAGTAGACATATTAAAATGACACCAAGAAGCCATCCAGCGCGACCAAAAGCTGCCGGAATAGTCAAAGCTCCTGTGCCAACGATCAGATTAAATATGTAAACAGCTCCCACCTGAAAAAAAAAGCCTTCAGTAGACAGACTACAGTAATGTATAGGCGTACATGTAACTTTACTTTCCATACGGTCGCGAATGCCTGGCACGCCCAAATTTCCATTTGTGAAAGCATTTTCTAAAGCTCTCGCAATTGCAAGCGACCATGCGTGCCAGGTATAATCATACGCGACATAAGCGCGATACACGTGACCGTGTAACAAGCTTGCATGTACCGTAGGTCTAATATGCTGCGCGGTCATGCGGATCTTTATTTATATCGCCATTTGCAAAATAGCGAATTTCCAGCGATACACGCAATAGTGCATGCATGGTACGGGTATTCGGATAAGGACATCCCAGGGAATGACGACGTACACGGTACATGTAGGCCTACTTGATGGGACCCTGACTAATTCGTTAATTCATGTGAAACCCAGGCGGGCGACGAATTACACGCGAATTCGTCACAAATGGTCGTCGCAAATTAGTCATGTGATCAAACTCGTGGTCGTCGACGACCTAATTAACAGGATGGAATTAGTCCGTCCAAGTGATATCCGCCCCTCGTGCGCGCCCTAAAACACGCTACCACACTAGGCCTACACTAGTGTAGGCCTACTCAAAAGTTCGCACGCATCCACACTTAACAGGCTACTTTACGCTAGACCTACCGCATAATTGTATTTCTCTCCATTCTCAAGCACTCGTAGAGTTGATCCTTTTAAAAAAGGCATTGTAAGTTGTAACTAAGTTAAGATGAACACGGCATCGGCAGTCACCCGCGTTCAAGCGCGTTTCAATTACTGGGCGCCGCCATTTTGTTGTTACTTGATGACGTCACTATCGTATTGACGTGTTCGACCCACGGTATGTAAGACCGTGGTTCGACCATAGAGACCATGCGGTTGTGTTTGGAGCAGCGCCCTCATTAGAGCGGTGGCGGGGGAGCTCGGGTAGCGCAGTGGGTCGAGCACGGCTTTCGGCTTTGCTCTGCTCACACACGGCTACTCGGGGTCGT
>JAQIYI010000378.1:0-20293 GCA_034700265.1 Polyzonium germanicum | reverse complement strand
TGTCGCTTACACACGAAACGATTAGACATACGTCATACCTGACGTATGCACGACGCGACACTTTGGCTTACGCCACACTAAATAATTATTCGTATCAAGAACAATTACTTTAATTACTTATTAATTACCAAGAATTACATGAATTTAAATAATTAATAATTACCTGAGCACATGAGTTCATTCGGTGCAATCCGGCAGTTGAAATTGTCGCACTCGCAGAAGTCGCCGTAGACGCGTCGAGATTGGCTCTGAGAACAAAATTAAAATATGAAAAAATACGCACGCGATCGTACTTTTGGGTGTTAAGCGCGAGCGTGCGCACTTGCACAGATATTGGATAAGTTAACTCACGCTTTGCGGATAGCAGGCACACTCGCCACACGTGCAAACTCCTTTGCCCGAACAGATGACTGAAGAATTGTCCCTTAAAAGTTGAAACACAATTTATCAAACGATGTCGCAGATTTTTGAAAAAAACACATCAATGAAATGAGAATGCCAAAAAAAAATAGAACATGGCGAAACTATATAAGCTACATGTAGAGTATACTTTTTGCACTTGGAGTCGTCAGTGTCGAATTCCGCTTTGCTGCTGTCACACTGACAGTGCTGACCGACTCGATTCTTGGGGCAACTGCAAACGCCGCATTCGAAGGTGCCGACTCCGTCGCACAAATTGCTGTTCTTCACCTTTAAAAAGATTATCCTCATTTTAGATTTAGAAGTAGCCTTAAATTTAAACGGAGTTTATAGTTTGAACAGAGTTAAAAACTTAAACTAAATTACTTCGTTTCCTGGCTTCTCGCAGTCGCACTCGCAGATCATGTCCACGTGGACAGTGAGCGGCTCGTTGAGTCCGACAGGCGAGATCTGAAATGTTTGACGCCACTCCTTCGGATCCTTTGGACAAGAAATCAACTCCACTTCGACGTGGAAATTAACCTTCAATTTTGACATCAATAATAATTACAAAATCTATTTTGACTCAATTGAAATCTTGCTGGAACACTTCATCAAAATATTACCGTGGTTCCAACTTTCAATCCACCGCAAGTGTTTGATTGATCGGGTTCGCCCGTTTTGCCGCTAGTTAGAAAAAAAAAAAAGATTTAAAAATGAATGGCGCACTAAATATAGAGCAGTACATTTAATTTGTTTAAATTTTCTAAATGCGTGTAGCCACAATAAGAAATCAAGTGAATGGTGAAATTTATAATGGAATTGCAATTGGAAGCCGATCGATTTACCTTAAACAGTTGGAGTAGTAGGAAACCTTCAAATATTTGGACGCGTTGTCTTTCAGCTCCACCTTCGAGCTGATTTTCTGCGCGAATAAATTCTAGGTCAATTCAACTAAACGATCAATTGTTATTTGACAATTAAGCAGATCCAATAACCTCGTACTGTTGCTTGATGAGCTCGACGATGTTGGAGGAGTCGCTCGTGAGCTGACCAGCGTGAGAGCCGTCGATCTTCGTGCTCAGCTCCTCGTAGACGTGAAATTCGGTGTCGGTGGCCGCGAACAGGATGTGGATCTTGTTGCGGCGCGCCTTCGAGCTGATCTGGCTTATGGACGGATAGTCCTGCAGCTTGCTCATTGAGTAGAAGTTGTCTGCGTCCAGGTGGCACTCTCCATCGTTCGGCAAAACGATACCGCCCAACTGACAATTAAATATTCCACTCATAAATGTTGTTTCCCAAGATAATAAAAATATAATGAAAAGTTAACCACCTTGCCATCACCGGCCATGTGGAAGCCTGCATCAGTCGCAACCAATAGAATCCTGCGCGCTATGTCTCGCCAGCCAATCCTGTCTGTGCAAACCATAGCCTGCAACAAGGCGTCGAATGTGCCCTCAGGATTGTCCAAGTTGCCGGAAGTATCAGCGTCAGTCACACGTTGCTGAGTACAACAAAACTAAACTATTAATATAATTAGCTAACCATTGACTTACCGGTACCGTAACTAATTACTTAATTGCATCACTAAACTAACTAGGCTACCAAATTAACCAGGAAGCTCCAAAGGTGCTAGTGAATTAGCCAATTAATAACAAATCCATAATCATAAGCCGAACTTAACTATAGTAGGTTAAAACGCACCACAAAACTTTGCGCGTCGTCGCTCAGCTTCATGTGGTTTTTGAAGCCGTATGGAGAAGCACACGTTTCAGGACAAGGACTAATCAACCTTTACAAAAAATGAGTTTTTCTATTTATTATTCCAGGAATGGTGAATAAATTTAGGAAGCCAACTACTTACTTTTGTGGCACAGTGCTGACGTAGGGCATGACGGCCTTGTCGACGAAAGAGCCGAATCCCAACTGAAAATTCCTGGTAATCTTAACCATCTCACTGTCTGATAAAGGACAATGGAATATTAAATTAAATAGGAAATATAAAAATAAAACCTGATTGCAATATACAGGAAAACAAACGCACTCAGTAAGGTCCCGAGCGAGGCTAACTTGGCCTTGTCGTCCTTCATGGAATTAGACAAATCCATGAGAAAATACAAATCAACCGGATAGTCTTCGGCTTGACGGAACTTAACGGTCACACGACGCGGAGAAGCTGCGGAATTAAGTTATCAATTAAGTTTATCGATAAAATAATGAATAATGTACTGGATAATTAAATAATTGATCTATTGGTTTAATTTCTCACATGGTCTGAGGACGAGTCGTATTTCTTGAGGCATCAGTTGGACAATGTTAGTCATCGGCGCTCCTGGATAACTCAAGGGAGCACTCTATAGAAAATGGAAATTAGAAATAATTATTATAACTAATTATTACAAGTAGGCATACCGTGAACGTTTAGAATTGGAATTTAAATTGTCCTAACTCGAGTAAGATTTGTCTCGCCGACGGGATTTACGATGTCCACTTCAGGACATCTCTTTCTCAGATTCGGTAGCAAATCACAACGGTCACGACCACTCATTGTATCATTCTGAGTCAAAATTAGTGTCAACAGTTTCAATTAACTCTTTATCAATGTATTAGTTAATTAACATAAAATGAACTTACTTGTGATTTACACCAAGCACAAGGGCCGCCTTTGATGCAGTCAGAGCACGCAGTTCTGTACGTACAAGTGTTGATGCTATTCGCCTTCCCATCTGTAAAAGATTTTTAGGAAAAAAACCTAAATAAATAGAATTAAAATAACTAGTACGGGTATTTAAAATTAATAGGCAAACCTTGAGAAAGACAACTTCCGGTCAACACAGACAGGACAAATATGATCGATATAGTGTTGTTAAACATTTCGCCAAATTACATCGTAGTTAAGATCGCCTGACCAGAAAACAGCAAAACAAATAAAGAAAGAACTCGATACGGCATGGAATAAATAAATAATTAACACACACTTCCGTTACCATGTGACCACGTGATTTCCAAGAAAACTGCTAATTCGACGCCTCATATTGCCGACAGGAAATGCACTTCCTCGCAATATTATCAGAACTAAAATGCAGCTTAAAAAGTTGCCTAAAATACATTATAATCTTAATTAATACAGGAAATAAAAGAAGTCTTGAAAAATGACTGAAATTGCTAACATTTTTAATTACGAAGTTCGGCCCGCAACAGTTCAGACATTTAGAGGAAGAAATTTGGAAATAAATTGGCCCAACAGAAATTGTTTAATAATAATAGGCCATTAAGCTTAAACTTACAAGGTATGAGCACGAGTAAAGTGAAATAATGAATGTGGTTACTTGAATTTTAACAATTTGAAAGGTGAAAAATTGCAGTTTTCCTCTTAAGCTAGTCAAAAATAAATATTGTTGACGCCTTGAAACGAAGTTATTGTTTGGAAATTGGAATGGAAATTAACTAGGCTTATATTTCAACTGGTTAGTACGGTAGCGTAAATCACAATTGAGGCTTATTTTTTCAACTCAGAAAAGGACTTGTTCGCGGAAGTGTTTCTGAAGCTTGTTGGCTTTTACCCCCACTTGCATGTACTGCTTGGAGCGCCTCATGTGCATTAGCCCTATAGCTCTAGCTCTGTGCCGAGCCGCCTCTCCCGTCGTCCCGATCCACCCCAACCCCTTGTAGTGAGCCACGACAGCGGACAGAGCTCGGTTGCCTCGGCCTTGGGCTCTCTCTGGAGGCAGGCTCTGCCTGCAAATTTTGTAAGAAATTCAAAAATCAAAAAACTTAATAAAATCGAAGCATGAAATAAGAAAAGGCACAATCTCTATTTTCTATCTCTTGTTTTACCCAAAACGAACAATAAAAAAGACTTCGTCAGCTTACCTGTAGTAGCGCATAAGCGAGCGATGTCCAATGATAGCTCCAGAAGGCAGTTGCAGTTCGTAGCCGCCGTCGTCCAGTGCGTCTATCGTAACTTCTTCGTCAGGATCTCTGCTCGCTCCCCCGCCGTCGCTTTCTTCCTGCGGATAGCTCGACGAGTAGTCGTAAAAATCAGCGTACTCCTCGATGGCCCTGTTGCCCTCGAATAGCAACTTGCAATGGCCCTTGTCGAGCATGTGCCGTTGAGCGGCGCTGGCCGATCGAAAAGCCTTGCCACTCTCGTTGCACCACAAGCACAGGTGTCCGACCCCCACTTTCTCGGCCAAGTAGCCGATCAGTCCTTCTAGGTCGGCCAAATAGTTGGCGTCGGGCACGAAGAAGCTGTGCGCGGACGTCATATGCTCGACGTTGCTCTCGAGGCTGTCGCTCAGATGGGAACAGAAAGTACATTCCTCCAATGCCAATGGCTCGGCACCATCCAGTACTTCATCATCGTTTGCCTAAATAGAAATTGAAAGCAATAAGGATAGAGCACTCACCTTGAAGTTTGAACCCATTTGAAATTCTGAGGGTCTGGATTTTACCTCATCGTCCATGTCGCTCCACTCGTCGTCATCATCAAAGTCTTGATCGTCCTTCAAAACGATAATTTCTTCATCCTTAGGCAATACTCGAATCGTTTTAGGTCTAGCTCGCCCACGAACAGGTCCTTGGCCACTGAATGATTCAGAAGCTTGATCGGCATTCCTCTTCGCAGCCTCCATGTGCCTCTTCGCCTTCAAGTGGTTGTCGAAAGCGTTTCTGGAAGCGAAAACCTTGCGACAGATGTTGCAGTTGTGATTAGCTGCAAAGTCGTCCGCCGCGTTTCCATCAGGTCCCTGTGAGTTGGGCAGGTCCTGCTTCTGGCGTTGTAGAAGCAGTCGATCCTGAAAGCTTTTGACGTCGATCGGCGGCAACTCGGCCACCTTGCGCTTCAGATTGTAGCGATGCCATTCTGTCTTGAAGTGAAGGCGCTGACTTTGCGCCTCGATGAACGCAACGCCGCACGTCACGCACGTGAACACCATATCACTGGAAGCTTTAGGCTTTCAACAACTGCACTTTTCGATCTAAAATATAAATTGGAAAACTTAAATAGCTTTAATTGCATCCTTAGTTTTATGTAATTAGTAGGCCTTCTATGTTAATTTCCTGTTATTTTTTGTCATGCAAACTGTTTAGTTATCTGGATTTTACGATGTAATTTAATTGTGGACGTCTGTTATTGGGTCGTAAGGCCTGTCGTTCTTATATAAAATAAACAAAAGAATCAAATTGTGTGACACCCTGTATATTAAGCCTAATGCTTCATGCGAAGTAGGCCTAACTGCCGAGAAGGCTTACTGTTGTGTATACCGCCTTTAATTTACCGGAGTTTAAAATCCATCTTTTAGCTAGTTAATTAGCAGGTATTTAGACCCACTAGTTATCCAGTATTTAACTAATTAGAAGTGATTAAGGAACGTTTCTTACATTTTACTCACGAGGACGATGACTCGATGAGCGAACAGACGACTTTTCAATTTTCTTCTTGTTTCGTTCACCGTTGCCCTTGGTAAATTTCTTGGTTTCCTCAATTTCTTCCGCTTATTGCAACCAGCATTTACTCGGCACTGCCATGAGGAATGCAAAAAGATTGGTTTATTAATGATTAAACAGAAATAAACCCTGGCTGCATGGCAGGAATCGAGCCTGCACCCCGCCGATTCACTCTTTTAGATTACTCTCTCGAAAGTACATTTGCCACCGGGCGACTAGACTTGGGGACGGCCGCACCTCTGAGTGGGTCGCGTACATTGGCCCACGTTTACATTAGCTAGCAGTAGCGCGGTGCCGGCGGTGAGTTTACTGAATCGGGCCATTGGACTGCAGTCGTGCGAGGTAGGCCTACCGCCTTCGGAAAATGGTTTTCAGCGACGCCAACGAACTGGTGGACATCCTGCGCGGTGTGCTGCCCTACTACCTGCTCTTCTTCATGCCGATCCTCATCATTCTTTCGCCGCTCGAACCCGTCCTGGGAGCGCACGATTTCACCGTCTATCGGGTCCAGCAGTACGACTTGCAGGGTGTCGGTCATGGTCAGTACACTAACTAACTAAGACTCCGGCTTCTGTCCGCCTGTACGCGTGCCATATTAACCGCACGTTCCACCAATTACGTGACGTACCAAAGACTGCACGTGCGCTCGAGAATCACGTGCGGCCAGTACAGATCACGTGCTCAGCTTCATATGAGTATTAAAGAACGTGTTTAAATATTCAAACTTTTCGAATGGAACTATTTCGTTTGAATTGCAGGTTGCCGTTCGGCACCGATGAACGTGGAAGCCCGCACCATCAGGTCGTCGACCGGCCCGTTCAGCCGCCGTGGAGTTCTGGCTCGAATGGCCGAGCTGTCCATAACGAAGTACCAGGACATCGTGAGAGAGATCGCCGGCGGACTCGTCATACTTCTGCCGGCCGACTTCTCCTCGCTCAGCAGTCAGGAGATCCAGGTTAATTAGAGTCCTTGGTTGATCAAGACGAACTTTGAAATTGTTAACTCAGGTCTGCCGCTTTGTTGTACGTCGCGTGCATGTACGAATGGTCATCAGCACATGGTCGAACTGGAGAAGAGCATCTTGGAAGAGGAAACCTCGGTGCCGATATATTTCGCCACCGAGTCGCCAGAGCTGATGCAGATCTACAGGAGCATCGAGAGCTCGGTCAGCAACGACGATATGCGATCAGCTGCCGAGGGTGGGACGTAGAATTTATTGAAAACTGCGCTCAGAAAATTCAGAGAGGGTCTCCTTGGCTAATTATCGCCAACTTATGTGTCTTTGTAATCGCGATGTGAATTAGCGATTCTGAATTCGATGTGCGCAAATGGCTTCCAACTCGTCGCCAGTGCTTCGCAGCCCAAGCCCCTAACCGATGTCCAAGTCACCAGTATTTGGGTAAGCGGTTAGTGCATTTAAATTGAAGGACTAGGCATCACGTGTTGGTCTTCTCCATTTCGAAATCCGTACTTTCTAGGGAAAGTTAATTGGTCATGGAATCGAAGAACAATTACCTTCCATTGTCCTGGTTGCCCATTATGACGCCTTTGCTGCCGCTCCTGTAAGGAATACAGAATTTTAAAGTTGTCATTATTAGCTATCAGCTTGTGCGAGCTCAAAAAGAAAATTTGTTTTGTCCGACTAGGCTTTGGCTTTCGGAGCTGACTCCAATGGCAGCGGCGTTGTGGCTTTGCTAGAGTTGGCGAGGCTATTGTCGCGACTCTATTCCAGTTCATCAACGCATGCCAAGTAATGTATCATCCCCTGCCCCATGTCTGTGACTTTGGTCATTTTTCTTAACCGAATACTCATCGTAGGAATAACATTTAAAAATGTCCAAATCAGGTACAACGTTGTGTTTTTGCTGTCCGGAGCGGGGAAATTCAACTATCAAGGGACCAAGAAGTGGATCGACGATAGTCTGGAAACAGCAGGTGTGAATTTAGCGCCATAATTGGGTAATCTCCACTAGCCGATTATATGCAGAAGAATTTAAATTTAAATTTTTGTTCAAATAATTGAAAACAAAACAAAAAAGAGGGCGGACTTCTTCAAGATGCAGTTTTCACACTCTGTTTGGACACATTGGGCTCTGGCGACGAACTGTACTTGCACGTTTCCAAACCACCTAAAGAGGGAACACCCGGCGATAGTCTTCTGCAGGTAAATATTAAAAAACTCCATGCAGATGAATCTAATAAGATCCAAACGAATTATTTGTCCAACAAGGAATTGAAGGCCGTGTCCGCTTCAGCGGATCCCTCGCTCAAGTTTGACATGGTCCACAAGAAAATCAATTTGGCCGAAGACCTGCTGTCCTGGGAGCACGAGAGATTCAGCATTCGCCGACTGCCTGCCTTCACTCTTTCTCGCCTGGCCTCGCCCAAGCAGGCGCGACGCAACACGTTGCTCGACACAAGGTAGGCCGTTGTCACACTTAATCTATCTGCTAGGTGAACTCGCTTAATCGCTTGTCCAATCTTGCTAACTTTTTAATTAGGGAAAATGTGGACATGGCCGTGCTCAGTCGTAACGTGAAAGTGATCGCCGAAGCGCTGGGCAGACACATCTACAACATCACTGGAAACAACAGTGCTGACATTTTTCAAGGAAGCATGGTACAAGCCTCCCGGCCTCCTTTTATTTGTTTTCTTAAACAAGTCAATCTTAATTTTTCATCTTAATCCAAGAGTTTGGGCCATTTTGAAGCGAAACGAATGCTTGTTCCTTTACCTCAAAATCTTTAAATCCATTGAAATATGCTCAATTTGAATTAGGCGTTTTTCAATTGTTCATGTTGTAAAGGAGGTAAAAACGAGCTTCATGACGGCCTGGATGAACCACCTGACAAGCCAGCCACGCGGTGCTCAGCTTTTCCTCGAGAACGGCAAAAATAATCTGATTTCTTCGATCGAACGACTCTTTTCCGACTATCTTAAGGAAGTGAAACTTTCTTACGTAAAGCCTGATAAAAGGTGACTCATTAAGATTATTAATTAGGCATAACTCATTGCGTTGTGGTTCTAATCATTAATGTGTTTCATTTTTACCGTTCTCAGGGACCCTGAATTTGTGTTCTACGACTCCAATAAAACCATCATGAGTGCCTACAAGTAAATTAACAACAAAACAAACTTTCTGCATGAAATATTAAACAAATGATTTTAAGGAACTTCGACAAATGATTTTCGAAAATCTGATGAAATAATTATTTGTTTTGTTTCAGCGTGAAACCAGCATTGTTTGACCTTTTCGTGTCCTTGGGAATAGCAGTCTATTTACTCGCAGTATTCCTGTCGCTTCAGGTACTAACAAAAAATTGAACGAATCCCTTTAAGAAATTCATAATTGTGGGACTTGCCTTATTTGCCTTTAAATTTTCGATATTTACACATGCTCTGTCGCTGCGTGCATTTGTCCAAAATCATTCGGATTTCACTTGATTGTAATCCTCGTATATATTTTATTTTGTTTCTGGCAGAAATTTGCTTCGGTCATCGTCCTTCTCCGCAAAGTCACTGGAGAAATGAAAATAAAACAAAGCTAGACAAAATAGCCACGCTTGTGCTGCCCCGACTTGGCCACGTTCAACTTCTCTTTTAAGGTACAACTAGGCCTACCTAACAAATGCACAAATTTTAACCCCTGCCACAGGCCTTTCTGGCTTATTGCAAAGTATTTTTGAATTTTAATGCTGCCTTTACTATTTACACAATTTTGATTTATGTCTGCTTCTGGTTGCAGGTTCAGGTTTTAGATGCCACGCAAGATTGAAGAGCGAAAAAGTATCTGAGAATATAAAAAATGCACTAATTGTAATCAGCATCATTACTGTAGTAAAGTCACGATGAAGAAATCATTTTTTTATATAAACAATTGTTTTCTTTTGGATTTTTGAAATTTTCAAGATATAAATTCACATCGCAAATAATTAATTGCACGTGGTAACCTTGAAGCGTAGTTTATCAAATGATTAAAATCACTTTGAAAAAATCCATGTATTCGTTAAGAAAATAAATACTTGTTTTCAAATGGACTAAATTGATTGAAATACAAGGCGACCCCAAAAATAACTCTTCAAACGTGCATTTCAGCATTATAAAGAAACAAAAAGGTTATTTCATCGCCTCAGGAAGTCCTAGTTAACATTTAAAATTGCGTAGAACATGAAAACAAGTTTTTAGCTCATTGTAATTCATGAGAACCACTCAGCAAAAAGATTCATGTTAAACAAATAATACGAGCGTTGTAGGCGTAAATAATTTAATTTCAAGGATCAATTTGTGAAACTTTGATAATGCAAAAACAACACTCAGCATGTCAAGAGTCTTTCTTCTTTGTAATCTTGGTACTTTTACAAAAAAAACTGTTAGATTTGCCTCTGTCTCGTTTAAACCTTCTCAAAAGTTAGAATTCCTTCAAAAAGAAATCTGAAAGAAGCGCTTAAAAGGACGTGCAAACATGTTGACAATCTAAACATTTGCTTGTCACATTTGAACACGGCCATTTAAAAAGACCATTTTCAGCACAAGTGAAATAGCGAGCATGTTGCAAAGGCACTTAAAGGCAACTTAAGTTGGAGCCTTCAGAAATTGAAAGGAAACTTGAAGTGACCTAAATTTTACTAATCCCTAAATTGACGAATTATGAGCGAACCTAAAATGCTAAAGCCTCTAGTACGACGTCTATTTTGGAGCTCTGTAACTAGGTTGGGATCGGCCTAATGTTAAGGATGGGTGGACAACAACATTTATGTGTCAGATTCTACATATTTGCGGGGCTTAGTTGGAGGGGCCCAGTTTTAATATTCTTGTAACTTAAAGGGGTCACACAATTTGTTTTTAATATTTTGCTGTCTGTCTCCCATTGAGGTCACCTTGTAAATTGGTTAGGTTAGCACAACTGGTAATGTTAATGAAATGCAAAGCTAGGACTTGATCTAATTCAAGTCCTCGCTTTGCAAGTCCTTGGCGCTTCTGTTTGGCCATCAGTCTTTGCAGCAGTGCATGTAAACAATAGAAAGATTTTGATGATTTTGTTGAAACTTTTGATATAAAAATGAAACACTTTCTGGAGGTCTCTGAGGCAGTGCGATCAGAGTGAGATATCATTCAACACTTTGGTGCAACAAAGGCCTTTTGAAAAAGCATTTTTCTTGCAAACATGCTTTGATCTGCATTACAAATAGTGAAATGTCACTCACGGATATTAAAATTGCTTCTCGAACAAATTGCACGCAGATGGGCATGCGGACATAATCTCGTGAAACGAGCAATTTCCCACGGTATAGCCGTCACTTTCACACGCTCTGACGTCAGGGAGTCTCGAATGAGTTGCCAATTCCTCATTGGCTACCTGGCACACCTGCCTGTGGCATAAAAGTGAACTTGGGCGACCTGCGCGAGTTGCATGCAACCACCATGAGCAGCACTGGCAAAGCTGGAACAACACCAAGAAAACTAGTTTTGGTTTAACCGGTATTTTGGTTTGCAGATCGAGCGAGAAAGAAGCAAAAAAAAACACTTTTCTTTGTTTGTTCCACAGTGATCAACTCGACGTCGTAACCGTTTCCTCCTTTGTCGAGCCAAGATGACGACGACGACGACGATGAAAAGCACCGTGGTTCTGCTGGCCGTTCTGGCCGCCCTCGCCTTGGCCCTTCCGCGGCAGAAGCGGCAGGGCACCTTCTCGTCCGACTTCGATCCGGCCAAAGTGGACACGTTCTTGAAGAACGACGACTTCGTCCGGTCTCAGATCAACTGCGTCCTGGCCGACGACGACACCAGGTGCAGTCCCATTGGCCGTCGAATCAAAAGTAAGTCGGGATCATCGCCATATTTTCCTACACTATGGAATCCCTAATGCACCTGGCTCGAGTCAAGGCAGTCTTGAGCAATGACAAGTTTCAAGACACCATTCAGGAGTGAGACTCGAGATATTTCAGCTTGAATGCTACTTAAAACTTGTAATTGCTCATATACACATGTGGACTCCTTTCTTCAGTTTTCGCGAGTCGAGATAGCTTGGCTACTTTTATTATACGCGTTTCAGTCAAGCAACAAGCTAAGATAAAAAGTTACTTATTTTAATCCACATGTTGTTGCTCCTCATAATAATCGTGATTTCAGATTAACTTTAATTTGCAAAAGATAGCTTGCATGTGAACTGCAGCATTATAGGCAACAAAGCTATGCAAATAATGAAATTTAACAGCAGTGGATCCCAAATTTGCTAAAAAAATAAAATAAAAGGAGAACCCCTATGACGCTACTAGACAAGAGCGCTAAGATACCAACGAAGTGTCGTACGTGGAAAGTTCGTTTGTGTTCAACTTGCACGCATGGACTTGCGATCATAAAATGGCCGCTAAATAAGCCAATCCGGCCCTTCATGTTCAAATGTTTACGTCTAATTGACATACATGTGCGTGAATCTCTTAACCTCCACAGAGTTCATTCACGACGGCCTGGCAGCCAACGGAGCCTGCCCCGGAGAATGCACGCAGGAGGAAAAGGACGCCATTTCGAAGGTGCTCAAGCACGTCAAGTCTCGCTTCAACACTGAATGGACCGAAATCGCCACCAAATACAACGTCCCGACCGAGGTGCTCACCAAATTGGAAGCCCTCTAGACCAACGAACAAAGCTCCAGAGAACAAACAAACAAACATGGACATGTCTTACAAATTCCAGAATCAAATAAATTTAGGAAAATTACAAGATGGCGGAGAAGGGCAGGCGGGAAATGATTTGATTGGGGAAAGCGCAGTTTCAAAATGGCGGTTATAGTCGCTTTATTTATACAATGTCAGTAACTAATTTCTTTACTTTAGGCCCAAATGTACTTGAAGCATGTGATTTTCCACTATTGTAAATGGCTGCTTTGTTTTTGTATCATTTTCCCCCTTTCTAATACTCCACTCGGCATTCGTGTGTCAATCGCATTAAAATTCTCAATGTTTTGGGCGTCTTAATTCCGTTCTCTCAAAGATGAATTATGCATCGGCTGCTATTGGACTGTGTGTGGTGTGTTTCATTTCTTTGTTTTTACAAGGATCGAGGCTGAGTCGTCTGCTCCACTCCATTAGAAGGTTCGTGTGTTCCTGGAGTTTTTTTAATCCTGATTGGCATTGAAAAAGCTCGCCGCACTTTGATGGTGTGAATGCTTCAAGTAAAAATAACTTGATTTTTTCCATATCTTGCCGTTGACTATAAAGGCGTAAAAACCGCAGCCTAGCAAAGATACGCTTTAGCGTCTCTTAGGCTGGAATCACTAATGACTTTAGATCTGTCTCGACTTGAAAAAGTCCCAAGACACCAGGCTGAGAATATGTCATTTTTCCATGGAGAAAGTACTTGTTATCAAAGCCTGTCTTGGCATTCCTCAAGTCAAGTCTCAAAATGCACGTTTTAGCTTTTACTGTGCGACGCGCGCGCCATTACATAAGACTGGCTTGTAACTACAATTGTACGCACGAGCTTAGAGCTTATGTCCTCCGAGCAAGATGGAGTATATAGTGTCCTCATTCGCAGTGCCATGGTCTACATGGCAGTGTCCATTATGGCTTCCTGCATGGCACCAGTTTTCGCCTGGCTTTGTTTATTGTTTTCGTATGCATTAAAACCAGCCTTAAAGGGGCGCTACGATCGGCTTCTTCGCTCGCAATGTGCGGAGAGCGCGCGCGCGCCATCTGTCAACGCGCTTGGCAACCTTTTGTGTGAATCTCGCCTGAGCAACAAGACGAAGGCTCCCTTATAGCTAGTGCGCGCTACACCTAGCGGCAAACCGTTTCATTGCTAATTCCCTGCTCAAATCTGTTCCATGGGCCAGGCCAAGACTGAATTTGACAGACCCTGCAGTGCTCAAAGAAATATTGACGAACGGGTTTTTATAGACTGCATATACGAGATGCCGCAGATTGGTGTCAAGACGTTCAAGTTGAAGTAAAACTCGTTTAAGTGTGGCTGAATTGTGAACATGAGTTGTTTGTTGCCCACCTACTGTTGACTGGCCATTCTTTAATCGCCTTTAGAGTTGAATGAATTCAACATGACATTCACACGCGAATTACCATTTGAAACAGGTTTCGCTCTTTCCGGCTTCCCGTGCCTAGCCTTTGTATGTGTCAGGCGCCGGAATAAACAGCAGACGTCAGCGCCGCCCCCTTCGCAAGTGCCATGGTGGCATTTTTGTGGGTCATGACTTAAATGCTTCTTCCACATCTACTATCTAGCTAGTGGAGTAAAACAACAAAAAGTAGTCTGCTAAATAGCGCAAACGTTAAAATGAAAATTGACGACGCTGCTCGTTACGTACAATGTGAATCTGCATTTATGATTCGTAAATGGCGCTCATCTCTGAAGCAATGAAATCGATTTTATTGTTGCGCTATTTGCGGTGTTTTCTTTGCTTCATTTCAGGCTAAGTATGCAAAGCAATTGGACGTCGTCTGCTATTGGCCCGCTTTGAAAAAGGAGGCAAAAGCAGACGACAGTGCCCGGGCCATACCGAAAACAGACAAATATATCTTAATTATCATTCCAAGCAAAGCTTGCCATTTATCGAACCAGTCCTTGGGAAATTGTATCGCTCGATCGTTTCGTACGGTACCCCGACGTTACCAAACGCTCTGATTCGCCGCGATGTAATTTAACTGAAGGTACAGTTCAGTCAACTGGCAAGGATCTTCATTGGACAGGCGGGGCGAAAGCAATTTAAGTGCATGCAATGCTCATTGTTTCGGTTCAAAACCAGCTTTTAGCTTTGGCAAAGAGTATAATTTTGGTAATCATGGTTTTGCGCGACAATTCATTTGATTACAGTGTACGGCTCCGTATTATCACGGCGCGGCTATTAGTAAAACAATGTAATTGGCTACCACCGCAACGAGGAATTCGTAAGATCGCTATATCTAAACTTGAGTCAGACTCAGTCGAACTTGAATCAGACTTAGGTGAGCTACCGATCGATTGTATCTCCCTATGTGTGACTTGTTCCTTTGCCCTAAAATGAAGGGGAAAAATGGTATAATGGACCTGATTTGCTTTTGCGGTCAGGGCATGGATTTTTTTATGCTTTTATGCCTTTTTTGGCTGCAGTTCGATGTAACAACTTATCAAAGGGGGGGGGTCAGTAACATAATAATTTGGCACAGGATACATTTCTGTTTGAATTTATTATCGAGTGTCATCCCCCCGCCCCCCGCCTCTTCCCTATCAACCCTAGTGCACACGTTATAACGAGTTATATTGAAACCTTATATTAGATATGCCCGAAGCGTGACATAGGATTTATCCTGTGGCGCCGTAACAAACCCCGTTGGGGGCGCAAGACCCCCCCCCCCCCGCAGGGGGGTCATGCGCCCTTACTTTCCGTCCTGTGCCAAAATATTATGTTACTGACCCCTCCCCCCTTCAATAAGTTGTTACACCGAACTGCAGCCAAAAAAAGGCATAAAAGCATAAAAAATCCATGCCCTGACCGCAAAAGCAAATCAGGGCCATCATACCCATTTTTTCTGTTCGTTTTAGGGCAAAAGGAACAAGTCACACAAAGGGAGAAGCGAGTTACTAAAATAGTGTTGCCCAGTGTAATTAATCCAGCCAAACTCTGTTGAGTTATTTAAACCATCCATTGTTGATTGCATGCAAATCATTTTGCATCATTTTTCCAGTTAGCTTATACAGAGTTGCCAGGACGTTCATGGCGGAGCATTTGACCTTTCTATTGAGACGAATGCGTTTGATTCAAGGAAAAATGCCGAAGATAAAAAACCAATCAATCAACAAGTGTCAATGCATCCCCATTGCTTCTTACTAGGCATAAACCCTGCAACCATGCAGAGTAAGAAACTTGCATTTTGCAATTCTACTTGACTTACAGGAAGATTAACTTTGAACTATTCTTATGCAGATTTAATCTAAGTTCATTTGAATTGGGTTTGCGCTATCGCATTTACATGCAGCGCATAACGAAGCAGTCTTGAATAGGGAAGTTGACAGGTCGCGCCATCTAGCGTCTTACTGCTAAACCAGAACCAGCTAATACAGCCGCAGCCAAGGTGCCCTTGTGCACCATATGGGGACATGGATGGGGCTGTATTGACTGGCTCTGGCTTAAAACATGGAAAATAAAACGGCCCAAATGTATGAACATGCAAGTGATAGTAGCGGAAGTGCTTGTCCGACTGAGCCTAAAGAAAGAAATCAGAAACTCATGAAATGAACTGTCTTCAGAAGACGTTAGCATGTTTTTTAAATTGAATCTTGTCACGTGGCCGTAGACAAGTCAATTTCTGCGACTAGAAATAAACATGCGCTTGTACGGAGGCCACTAACACCCAAACTTGACTTAGCCGACAACTGGCCCACTTAAAACGGTAGCCAGCAGGCCTGTTTTTTTATTTACTAAGCACTTGATTTAACTATTAGCGAATTAGGCCTGCATGGAAAACACGCGAAAACCGGTAGGACAGCAGTTCGTCATACTTGTACTTGTAATCTGCACTTAGCAAGAATTCTGCTTTTTCAAAGCCAATGCTACGCCTTTCAAGTGGCTCAATTATTGTCCAAAGGAACTTCACATTTGTAGGCATAATTCACCCCGGATATCTTAACATACAAATAAGCTTTTCCAGTACAAGCTGAAACCTGCATTTGTTCAGCCAAGATGTGCCAAAACGCACGTTAATAGCTTGGCTGGTTTTATTTGCGCCATCAGAGAAAAGATATAAACAAATGAAAGCTATTTCAATGCAAGCTAAGATAAGTTATTTTCCGGAGTGGGCGTTTTTGCTCCAGGTCCTAGTTTTGGCTATGACTGTGAGCGCGCATGACAAAGCGCAAAACAAGTAAAAATGGGCGCAGGTCGTCGCCGCATGACTAGAATCAAGTGGCCCGCAATGCGAGTGACAATGGCACGATTTCACACTCGCTAAATAAACTGAATAGTCATCGAGTTTGGCGGCGCCACATTGAAGTTCGAGGGTCGATACGACTAGTTAAGTGAACTGAGAACGATCTAGCCTAGGCCCACGTGTATTTGCGGTTAAGGCCTTGGGAAGAATCTTGCAATTACGTCCCCTTGACTCGACCAGTGAATCGTGAACACAAGAAGGAAAACAGCATTGCTTCCCCACTTAAAACGTCTAAATCAAGCTTAATGCCTCCTTTTCTAGATGCGATCAAAGGTGGGTTGGGACCACGCGACTTTTATAGTGCATCAACGTAGCACCATGTTTTCATGCAGCTGGATCATGGAAAAGGTTGCGTCGCGTCGCGTCGCGCGACACAACTTGTACAGTCCGAATCCAGCCGAAGGCCTAGATGAGATTTTCTGAAGCATCATTTGCCAGGTTGTCACGTACACCAGGGCAACCTTAATTGCGACGATGGAGACGCCGAGTCGCATTCAGCGTTGTCATGACAACCGAAAACATACGACCATTGATGTGACCATAAAGCGCAGACATTATTCCCAATGGGGCACATCTTTATGGACTCCTGGCGCGTTTTCACTCATCCCACACGTGTGTTTGGCAAGCAAACAAGTGCACTGTAGAGTGGGCGGAAATTGCACGGGAATTTCAATTGCATTTACGATCGTCAGGTGCGCTTCAGCCACCGTAGAAACGATGGTTCGTGCCCCTAGGCCTTTAATTAGCTTGCTGTCACACATCAAGGTTTATTAATCAGTCAGTTGGATCGTTACATGTAGTCATTCGCCTTTGCTTTACAAGTATAGTTGGTTCACTTCTTTGCTTTATTTCTTCATTTCCTTTTCTTTCGTTCCTTCCTATCCTTAGCCTAATTTCATTTCTTGCCTTTGCTTTAGGCCTATTCTAAAATGGAATGATTATTTCAATTTGATTTTATTTGAGGAAACGTGCGGCGCCTGTCACGTGATGGGCACATAATTAAAAATCGCGGTGAAAAGGCGGAATTCAACTCTCAGTTCCATCTAGTGTTGGCGTGGCGCAGTGGTTAGGCGGTCGCCCCCACGAGCCCACCCAATCCAGCGTTTTCAGGATCGAACCCCTTGCGGGCCACCTATTAAAGTTGGTGGGCCTTAAGGAAGTCTCGTGGGTTCGTCCCCCTCTCCGTTTACGAGGGCCATGGCACTGGCGCCGTAAATGCATTTTTTTCAAACATTCCGAAAATCCTGATTCTTCTCTATACATTAGAATCCATGCCCACTTCTTCTTCCACAGCAGGGTTTGAACCTCTGAATTGAGTGGCACCGTGGTGGTGATGGCCGTAACCACTGCGCTACGCCAGCACTTGATAGAGCTCAGTGTTGAATATAGTTATATAAAATGTGACAAGTTCCAAAACCACATGTTGAGTCTATGGGGCTAACATGAAGTTACCCAAAGCTCTATGTGCCCAACCAGAAGTTGTCCTATACAGCATGTTAAGTCTTAAGGGCCAACTGTAAGTTGTCTAAAACTATCCTAAGTGTATTGGGCAAACCGGAAGTGGCCCACAGACCGTGTTTTATTCAATCGGGTCAACTTAAAACTGTTTCATCCCGTGGGCGCGAGTGCCCTAGTATTTCTATTTTCTTTCCTTTCCTTTACAACAAATTATTCATTGTCCGGACGAGCGAGGATTACTAGCAGATTCAAATAGCACGTGCCTCTATTTTGTTTATTTTCGTTACTATATTGGCACGTGACGTCACTGTATTGGCATAGAGGGTGACATGTACGTGAAAAGCATTGCAATGCTCTTACTCATAAACAGCTGGCAACAGACTCGAATCGCACATTCCTTTCTTCTGCTTGGAATTTAATTAATAAAATGCCAACATTCAATTGTTGAAGGCGACAAAAGATGAAATAAAAGAAATAAAGAAGCAAAGAATAAAAGAAATGCTCCTTGTTTGCTGTGAACATATAGGATGTGACGTGGCGAGCCTCACAATAAGTTGCATTACACGCACACGCTACTAGCCTAGTTGTATTTCATTTCCTTGTCACTAGGTCGGTCTCATGAGTCACAAAGTTAATGGCCAATTCTGGGCTCCTAATTTCACGTAATGGTGCCGTGTAAGCACACACGCACTGATCGATAATTGGGCATCGATTAGCGCGCGCCTTTTATTTTTCTCCTTTGCACCGAAGCGACAATGGCGGGCCAGTTTGGCAACTCTGTTGCAGTTTCTCCGAATCACAATCGATTTTGGAGCCAAATTATACTTTAAATATTTAATGCGAATGCAGCTGGGCTCATCTGAGGGCTCGGATCGATTCGGATGCGGCTTTTGCTGAGTAGCCAGCTCACGAGTGCACCATCGGAAACCATGGCAATGTTGCCAAAATCGCTGACAAAAAAGAAAACAACATCTCACCCAGTGCACCAGAAATAGCATTGCGCACAGTGGCATCGCATATGTACATCGGCTCATGAATGCGAAAAAAGTATGTTATTATTACCGCGCAAGTAGGCCTACTTGGTGCAGCATAGGAAGTGGGCGTGGCCTCCGTTTTCTATTTTTCTTCCGATCTGAAACGCATATTTTTCTTTTCTTAATGTTTCCCTCAAGTGTTTTGCAGTATAAAAGCACCGATTTCACGCCACACTTCCGATGACTTTACACTTAAAGCACACCACGTTCGCATTCCTGTCTACGTGAATCTGCCATTGGAAGAGCCTGGCAATCGTCATCAAACTCACCATCAGCACTCTGCCAAGCGAGGGAATTGCCCGTGACGCATGCAAAGAAGCCGCAACCAAAGGGTAATTAGGCGAGCGGAAAAGTCAACACGAAGCGAGCATTTTTGGCCATTTTTGGAAGACCGATTTCTTTCGGCTTGGCTCGGTTTGCATTGAGTACAACGTCGACGCCATGCGACTGGAGAACCTCGTCGTGGCTTTGGCCGCGCTCACAGTGGCCATGGTCAACGGCATGACGCTCAGCCAGCACCGGCAGAAGCGCCAGAACTACGACGCGCTGCTGCAGAACAAGGCGTTCGTCGAGAGCCAGATTAACTGCGTACTTCGTCGTGGACAGTGCGACCGCATCGGCAACAGAATCAAAAGTACGTAAGACCGATCGACTTTGTCTTTGTCACGGTAAGCTGCTTTCAGATGGACGATTTTTGCTCAAGATCATTTCAAAGCCACCCTGTACACTAGGTTAGACGCCATCCTACTTACTACTACTCGCAGACCTATTTCAAAGCCACCCTGTAATTTATTAAATCTGGGCTCAAACCGTCTGAGCCCAGATCTAATAAATTACAGGGTGGAGTCAGACCTACTGAAAAGCATTAAATGCCAACCTATTTCAAATCAACTAGTTTCACACGGACGATTTTTGCTTCGAATTTCCGCTTCACTGTAGCGGAAGATTGTCCGAGCGAGCGAAGGACTTTGGCAGACAGAAAATTTCGTCCATGTGGAATTTTAAATTTCCCCTTCGGTGTCAAATTTAATTAAAAAG